>PVJS01002396.1:0-43811 GCA_004027185.1 Glis glis | reverse complement strand
GCCCGGCTGCCACTTAACATTTCTGATTATCAGGATCATCATATATATCATATGAAAGACTTGGTTTGACCGCATCTAAGGTACTGATTCTCTGCAGTAAAATTGTGTTGAATAAATGTGTTAAATCTTTAATTTTCTTAAAGTCAATCAACATATTGTAATAGCCAATTTCTAATTAATTTGATGTTTCAGGCAAAGGGTGTTTAAATTCGGCACATGAGAAATAGCGGAAAAATTCCCTCATCTGAATTTCCCCTGTATAGCTGTATGTCCTGCTAGAATGTTACTTTCCTGACAGTCAGACATGTGTCCACTTTATTCATCTCTATTCTCCTAGTGTCTAGAATAGTACCTGGAGAAAAGTCTTTCGAATTAATACTTCTTGTTTTTTTTTAATAGCTAACTATTGCATTATCTAACTACTGGTAGAAAGTAATTCATACGCCATGCTCTTGTTTCTGGTAACACAGACAAAAATAAGACAAAAACAATATAGTAAATAAAAGAAAATATTTTTATATACATTTCAGCCATCCACAAAGAAAGCCTGCAGTAGCTTTAAGCCCACAGTATTTGCAAGACATCCCAGTAAACATGGAGACTGCCTCCAGCAGAGCCCTGGGTGGAAGTCCACGCAGGTGTCATGACTGGGTGAGACAGGTAGTGTTCATCTATCATTTTACAGGATTAGCTCCACCAGTTATTTTCTGGTCTTCCACCTCCTCTTTGGGAAAATTTGTTCCAAAAGCAGATGGAAACAATTGTTAAGTGCTAAAACTCTCAATCATTTCCTACCCACAATTTCCTCTTTTCTCATCCTTTTAGTGACAGCTGGCACTGAGACAAGCTCATAAAATAATAAACACACTTTTGCATGAAATCATGTGCAAATGTGGGGCTATATAATATGAACATTTGGCAACAGTATCTTTTCACATTTGTATGGCTTACCAATCTGATCTCACAGATCACACAGATAGATCACTCAGATAGCAAAGAGAACATGCTAATTTCCCAAGTCTTTTTATTTTTTTGGTATTGGGGATTGAACTCAGATGTAGTCTACCTCCAAGCTACACCACCAGCCCTATTTTATTTTTTAAAATTTTGGAACAAGATGTCATCCAGTTGCTGAAGGTTTGGCTAAATTGCTGAGGCTGGCCTGAAACCTGTGATCCTCCTGTCTCAGCCTCCCAACTACTGGGATTACAGGTGTGTGCCATTACATCCAGGTTCCCAAATATTTTAAGAAAAAGAAAAGTTGAAAAGTTGGGGGAATCTTCTAGGTACTGGGTACAGTTATTGTAGAAGAAAATGGCAAATTAAGCATCAGTCAAAGGAACTGATAATACCAGGAGTGAATGTGCTCAGGGCAGACGATGCTGAAAGGTTGGAGGGAAAAGAGGCAGAGTCCACATGGAAACAGATGCAATTTGCATTTCTTACTGTAATGCTGGCCACATGGGAGGTATAGAGCTATGCACACTCTTAAATGAAATAAACAGGCTACATCCCAGGCACCCCATAATCTGGAGCACCGGTACACTGGTATCTGGCCAGAGGCTTGAGTGGACCTAAGAACATGAGAGAGAAGGGAGCAGTTTTGTTCCTTTCTCTACACATTGGAAGGTGCTCAAAATATTCAGGTTGAAAATGAGAGATCAAATCTGTGAACACTTATTTGGAAGGAAACATGATAGCTATTCCAGTTTTCAAAACAGAATACATTTTGCATTGGTAGTTTTATAGATATAACTATGTACATACTAATTACTATTAATAATTACTAAGAGATATTAAGTCCATATATGAATACTGTCTTATTATGTTTCTATACACCGTTCCAAAAAATAAAGGGGCAAGTAGTCTTATAAATTCCTACAACTTATTTCTATTTATAGAAGGATACTTTTTTGTGTTGTAATATTACTCCACAGTCCATCTTGCTCCCAGATTTTCCCCTTTCCCATCACACACTCATGCTATATAGTTCATGGCGCATTTGTATATTGCATTTTGAAACAGACATAGGAGACATCAACTTCATACTTAATTGTTTTGGCCTATAAGATAAAAACATTATATTTTCCATACCTTCTTTATCTGGAATTTAGATTCAATCATTTCTCATTGAAAGAATTCAATAGCTTTCATTTTTTTAAATGAGGTATATTTTGTACACTATCAATGCATTAAGCGATATTCTTACAAGTTCACTGACAAGTTCATTTCATATTCTGTCTTCAATACATTTTAAAAATAAGATAACAATATCCACAGAAAGCTTTATTTTTAACATGCAGACCCATACAATTTTTAAAGGATTCTTTTATTGTCTTCCTTAAATTTAATTTATAAATTTAATAATTTATAAGAATATCTATATCATATCTCTAGCTTCTTATAATATGGAATCAGAATTTCAGATAATTATTCTCAAATTTTGAATAGGTCAGTACATTTTTCATGTGGGAGATGTTTAGAAATGTAAGTTGTATACAGTTAAGCAGTAGAAAAAATAAGTACTAAACGGCCCTTTTCATTTAGAATATTTTTAGCATAAAAGTCTCACTTTTTAAAATGATTTAGATGCTTTACCTCCTTGGGATAAGTTGCTACTAGAATATTTCACCTAAATTTGTTCCCCTGAGAAAAGTGAGGAAGGAATAGAGCCTTAAGGAACTTGATGAGAAACAACTCCTATGCCTTTTCATTTAAACTCTTTGTAACTGAGCATTCTCCAATACAGAATGTATAAAAAAGCAGGGAAAGGAATTTCATAAATGTTTGCTTTTGCTATGTTAGATCTATGCTAAGGTTAATCTCTTATTTCACATGAACCCCAATCCAGTCCTGAAAAGCAAGTGATTTTTTCCCATTTCACAGCATGAAGTTGAGGCTTAGATTATTACATACCTTCTCCAAGGTCAAGTGGATATTATAGCATAGCTGGGATTCATGCCCAAGTTCTAATAATTCCAGAACATTCCCTTCTGTGTCATAGCTACCTGCTCATAAGAACTGCTAACAAATCCCTTTGTATTAAGACTATTAAATTTGAGTTGCTTAAAGTACTTTGCTTTCCAAAATTAAAGAAGACAGAGTCTTCTTTTATTAGAGTATAAATGCAAATCTCTTTTCCAAATCATATACCACTAACAGGAAGCCTGCAGAAATTAATAATTGTGCCAGCTATCAATCTTTTCATGCATAAAATTCAAAATTTGTTACTCTGCCTACAGATGAAATGTCATTTTATAAAAAGCTAATAATACACACCCACAAGTTTGCCTGTCAACATCATTGAGCCAATAGCAATCTGAAAAAGTTAAAATTCAGTATAACATTAAAATCATTTGAACATAGACACAAAACTACAGTTTATTCAAATAGTGTTAAATACCAGTACAACTTAGTTTTACAATGAAGCAGAGGCTTTTGGAGTAAAAAAATTATGGATAATTTGAATAACATTAGAGCTCATCCTGACATTCCCAATTACACAGATAAGGACATTGGGTCCAGAGAGAGGTGTGAATTGCTCATGCCTGTGTAGAAACAGAGCTCATTTGCAACCTATTTTCTTGTTTTTTTCAGTCAAGGGGATATTCTGGTATTTCATCTTTAATTCCCACTCAGTACCTGAGGTTGTACAAAGGATATTCATTTATTCACTTAAGTCTATTATAACTCATTCCAGGAGATAATTAGGACAGCTTAATAATGGAATTTTTAAAAATGGAATGAACAAAACACAGGAGCAAATAAAGACTTTTTTTAAAAAAAGGATTAAGATCAAACAGACCTAGGAAATTGCTATAGTATGGATCTTCAATGTCCAGCAAAGGCCCATGTGTTGAAGGTTTGAGTGGAGCTATTAGGAGGTAGTTGAACTTTTAGAGAGTGGGAGCTAGTGGAAGGTTAGGTCATTGGGGGTGTGCCCTTAAAGTGGATATGGGAACTCTAGTGTCTCTCTCTCTCTCTCTCTCTCTCTTTCTCTCTTTTGGTCACTAGAGGGTGAACAGGCTTTCTTTATCATGTGCCTCTGCCATGATTACACAACATATCCAAAGCAACAGGGCCAAGAGACTATGGACTGAAACCTCTTAAATTATGAGGATATATATAATACTTTAAATTAGCTTATGTATTAATGTTAAGAGTTGATATAATTAAATCATGAGGGTTGTAATCTCATCAGTGGATAAGTTCATTGTGATGGATTTACTGGGTGGTAACCTAAGCAGGTGGAGTGTGGCTGGAGAAAGTGAGTCCCTGGGTGTGTGGCTTTAGGGACTGTGCTTTTGTCTGTGAATCACCTTCCTTGCTTGATATCTGCTTCTGGCATATGTAATGGATAGAAGAGCCCTTGCTCCCCCATTCTCTCTACTTCCCACAGCCATGCACTGAGAGCCCCAGTCACCAGCCTCACATAGACCGAACCTGAAATCTCCAAAAACTGTGAACAAATAAATCTTCCTTCCTCTAAGTTTTGTGGTCAATTGTTTTGGATTACAGCGTGAGAATGTTGACAAAGACAACCTATATCTTGGAGAGATGGTTCTTTTCTAGTAATTGCAAAGTCTTGGCCTAATTTCTAGATCTTTAGTGCAGGATGAGAGGTTGGGGTCTAATTCTATACAGCCACTATGGAGATCAGTATGGAGTTTGCTCAGAACACTGGAAATGGAACCACCATATGACCTAGGAACAACCTCTTGGGTATCTTTCCAGAGGAATTGAAGTCAGAATATTATAGTCATACATGCATATTAATTTTAATAGCAGCACAATTCACAATAGCCAAACTATGGAGCCAGCCTATATGTCTGTCAATAGATGAATGGATTACAAACTATGGTATGTACACACAATAGAATTTCAATCAGCCATAAAGAATAAAATTACATCATTTACAAGAAAATGGATGGAACTAGAGAATATTATGCTAAGCAACATTGCCCAGTCTCAGAAAGTAAAGGCCCATATGTTTTCACTCATATGTGGAAGCTAGTGAGAAATTGGGAAACAAAAGGGACTTCAGATAAATGAGGGGAGATACTAGAATAGTGAAATGGTGTCTCAGTAAACATTATCAATGATGTAATCCAAACCAACTGACCACAAAACTTAGAGGAAGGAAAATTTATTTCCTCACAGTTTTTTTGAGATTCCAGAGTTTAGTCCATGTCAAGCCAGGTGAGCAGACCTCAGAGCAAGGCAGCAGGAAGCAGAGAGAGAGAGAGAGAGAAATAGAGAGAAAGAGAAAGCTCTGCTCTGCTATCATGGAGGCTGGAAGCAAGAGAATCAGCAAGCAAGGGGATTAAAAGACAAAAGCAAAGTCCCTAAAGCCACACCCCCAGGTACCCACCTTCTCCAGCCACTCCCCACCTGCCTAGGTTACAAGTAAATCTATCACAATGGATTTATCTACTGATGAGATTATAACCCTCATGACTAAATTACATCAACTCTGAACATTAATACATGAGCTCTTCAGGAGATATTTTATATCTAACCATAACATTCCACCCCTTACCCCTGAAGATCTCATGCCAATTTCAGAATGTAAAATGCATTTAGTCCATCTTAAAAAATTTCCATAGTCTAAGCAGCTCCAGCCTTGCTTAAAAATCCCAAAGTCCAAAGTATCCTCTGAGACTCAAGGTGAACTCTTTACTGTGAACCCCTATAAAAGAAAAAGAAAAAGAAAAAGCAAGTAACGTGTCAATGTACTATGGTACAGAGTAAATATTTGCATTTCAAAAGGGAGAAACAGGACCATAGAAATAAGGAATGGTAACAAAACAGTATCAAAATCCAGCAGGGTCACCATTTAATTTTGCAACCCCATTTCTGGAATCCTGGGCACATGGTGGTGAGATGCAATCTCCATAGGGCCTTGGCTTCACAAATTGCTCCAAGTGGGCCTTCTTGCAGGAATTCTGACCCTACCACATGTTTCCTGGCTTCCCAGGGCTTCCTTTGAAATCTGGGGAGAAGACTCCATCATCCCATATTTCCAGTAAAACCGATATTATCTGAGCAGCAAAATTTACCTATAGCAGGAAAGGTAGCAATGGCCTTTATAATCACTGCTGCTGAGTCCCTTTCAATCCAGCTGATACTAGGCCCTCCTCCATCATGTCCACAGCTGGGCCTGTTTTAATTCTAGCACCTGCCAGGCCCTTTTCAATCATAGCCACCACTGCTGGGGCCCTGTTTTCTTGGTTCTACACTTGGCCTTGAACAGTCCTGACCACATTCCTTTCTTTGTTCCTATGCAAAACATTCTACATCCCTTCAATCATCTTACTTTCTTTCACAACACCATTCTTCTGGGCCCCAGTTTTACACATGCCTTTCTGGCCAAACTGCAAATCTATAAAGTCTCTCTGCTTTGCTTTCCACTCCCAAAATTTGGTGTGCAATTCACTGAACATGAACATAAATATACATAATGCAGTTTCGATACAGGATAGCAGTTTTGCAGCCTGCCAGCCTCAACAACTTAGTGAAGCCCTCTGTAAGTTAGTGAGACCTTGTTTCAAAATAAAATACGGCTGGGGTATAGCTCAGAGGTAATATACAACCGAGTTCCATCTCCAGTATCACCAAAAAAAAAAAAAAAAATTGCTGGCCTTAAGAGGAACAAGATGTCAGAATAGAGGAAGGCAGCATGTTTCTGTTGCTTCAAGACTCAGAACTCAACCATTGGGAAGACTGCTTCTTGGCAGGAGAAGAAAAGCTGTCAGAACTCAGCGGAAGACAGGCAGTTGAAACATGTTTGAATTGGAGGCAACACAGAGAGCAGAGGACTGAAAAGACCTCCACACATCTCATCTGGTGAGTGGAAAGCAGGGGCAGTGCCATGTTGGTGAATCCATGCAGGAGCTGGCAGCTGCCAGAATCCAGCACCTCTCTGAGTCAAACTCCAGTAAATCCCGTTGAGCCAGTGATTGCAGAGAACCAACACAAAAAAGCAATCACATTCTTCAATTGCAGTTGAATACCTCAAGACTACTAACCTTTAGACTGCCCAGAAAAACCAGCCAGTAAGCCCCTGTGGCAGCAATTGAACTCGTGAGGACTAGGAAACTACAGACCCTTCCTGCAGACCTGAGAGGCTATGATGGTGCCCGTGAAGACCATGAGTTTGCGTTTACAAAATGTTCCAGGGGAGCAAAAAGTCTGCTGATACTCATTCGGCAATGTCAAAACCCAAAGGGTCTGTCAGTTTGCACATCATCCCTGCAGAGCTGGGGGTGGAGGCTTGTTATATTTAGGTATGAAATGTCTCCTGAAAAGCTCATTTATTAATGTTTGGAGTTAATGTAATTGAGTCATAAGGGTTGTAAACTCAGCAATAGATAAATCCATTGCAATGGATTTATCTGGGGTATGGCCTAGGAGAGTAGGGTGTGGCTGGGGGGGTGGATTCCTGGGGGATACAGTCTTGGAGATTATAAATGGATCCTCCTCCCCCTGCTCACTTTCTCTTGCTTCTGGCCTCCATGATGTGAACAGCACAGTCCATGTTGCTCTCCCTCTCTATGCCTTCCACCACCATGCTCTGATATCTGTGGTCCCCAGCCTCACATGGACTAAACCTGAAACCATAAGAAAACAAATCTTCTTTGCTCTAAGTTACATGGTCAGACCTTTATATTAAGGATGTGAGAATGCTGACCAAAATTGGGCTACAGCTGGACCCAGCTAAAACTCAAATTAGCAGACAGTCCCTAGGGATACGCTGGCAGGACCAAGAGTGAGCATTCTGCCTGCACTTGCAGAGTCTCCAAGATCACTGCAGGATCATCAGATGTGGTATCTGTGATGTAAAATAACTCAGTCAGCCATGCCGCAGGCTCAGAAGCCTATAAAATCTCCCTGGCAGTGTTTGGGTACCAAGAGTATCATGATTGGCAGGATCTCATGTGATGGCAGCTGCCCAGAGCGGTATTGTCCTTGGGGATAATTAACTCATCCACCCATGCCACAGGCTCAGAATGGTACAGTCTCTTCCCTGGTAGTGTTAGGGTCCCATAAATAGGGAGGCCAGGGGCCAGCAGGGTTTCATGTGATCCCAGTTGGCATAGAAGCAGCAGTTTTGACTCAGACACACATGTTACAGGCTGGGAACATTACAATCTCCTGACCAATAGAGTTTGGGCCTGGTCATGAGCACAGAGACCAATGGCTGACAATATTTCATATGATTGCAATCATTCAAACAGTGATGGGGTCCCTGTTGCACCAAACCTCAGCCAGCTGGGCTGCAGGTTCAGAATGTCATAATTTCTTGCCCTGCTGAGTTTGGGCCCTGCAACCATGGAAGCCAGAGGCCAGCTGTGGTCATGGTTTTACTTTATTGTAATCAGCATAGCAATAGTGGTATCTCTGGGGCATTAAATCTCAGCCAGCTAGGCTGCATGCTCAGAACATTATAGTCTCCAGACCTACTGAGTTTGGGCCCAGAGAGTACAGAGGCCTGCAGCCAATCATAGACTGCTGCTTGCCTGCACTAAGAACTATGTCCTGTGAAAGAGGGACTGGGGGACTAACTCAAAATTCTGATTAGATGAGACAGATTCAGCGAGGCAAATGTATACCACCAGCATAGGACTTATTGAGACACAACAAATAGACATAGGACTCCCAAGCTGAGAAGAAGAGGATGCCAAGACAACAGAGACATAAACCTAAGAATCCAGAAAACAGGAAAGGCTAACATTAAAACCCATCCTTTAAGACCAACGAGGGAACAATTAAACTCCTACAACTTAGCAACAATGGAGATCACCAATACAGAGCTGCAGAAAATGCCAGGATGAGAATTCTGATTTTTTTCAAAAATGATAAAAGACATTAGAAAGGAAATAAGAGAAAGTGTACAGTATAACAGAACATATTAATAAAGAAATTGAGACCCCAAATAACAACGAAAAAGAGGCCCTGAACAAAATGAAGGATACGATAAATGACATAAAGACCTCAATAGAAATCACCTATGTCAGACTAGATGACATAGAAAATAGAGTCTCATTCTTGAAGAAAGTTCATTCAAAACTGACTATGAAATCAACAATAAAGAGAACATAAGTTAACATGACCAGAACTCCCAAGAAATATTGGATAATAGAAAATAAATAATCTAATTTATGGATAATAGGCACTGAAGAAGAAATAGAAGCAAATCCCAAGGGCATTAGAAATCTCTTCAGAGAAATAATATAAGGGAATTACTGAAGTATGGAAAACAAGATGGACATCCACATACAAGAGACATGCAGAACCCCAATAAGAAAAGATCAAAGAAGATCTTCTCCATACCACATAATAATCAAAATGACAAGCATAGAGGCCAAGGAGAGAATCTTAAATGCATTGAGAGCAAAAGGACGGGTGACATTCTAGGGGCAAAAAATAATATCTCTGGACTTCTCAACACTAATAATGAAAGCCTGGAGATCCTGGTATGATGTACCCCCAAACCTGAAAGAAAACAACTTCCAATTGACACTGCTATATCCAGCAAAGATATCCTTCAAAATTGATGGAGAAATAAAAACCTTCTAAGACAAGCGGAACATAAAAGAATTCATGACTACCAAGCCAGTACTAGAGAAAATACTTAAAGAAATAAAACAGAGAAGAAAAGAGATATAAATATGAGAACCAGAGGAGGGAGAAATTGTACCAGATGAGCAACTAAACAAGGGAGAAATAGCACTATATCAAACAGAAAATAAACTCAAAATGACAGGAAACAAAAATCATCTGTCAAAAATAACATTGAATGTCTCAATTAAATGGCATATACTAGCAATGAGAATTAAAGACTATAATCCAACTATGTTGTTTGAAAGAAATTCACCTCATAGGCAAAGATAGTCATAGCTAAAGGTGCAAGTATGTAAAAATATATTCCATGCAAATGGAGACAGAAAATAAGCAGTGGTAGCAACTCTCATGTCTGACAAAGCAGACTTTAAGCTAAAACTTATCAGAAGAGACAAAGTGGGTCAACTCTTAATGATAAAAGAAACAATCCAACAAGAAGTTATAATGAGAGCAAGTATTTATGCCCCAAACACGGGTGTACCCAATTTAATAAAACAAGTTCTTAGGGACATGAAGACCCAGATAGACCCCAATACAATAATACTGGGAAACTTCACACCTCTCACACCACTAGATAGATCTTCCAGACAAAAAATCAGTAAAGACTCTTCAGACATAAAGAACACTATAAACCAAATGGATCTAATAGACATATACAAAATATTCCAACCAACAACAGCTGGATACACGTTCTTCTCAACTGCTCATAGAAGGCTTTCCAAAATAGACCATATTTGTGACCAAATCAAGTATCCCAAATTTAAAAAAGTAATATGATTCTGTGCATCTTTTCAGATCATAATGGAATTAAAGTAGAAATCAACAGGAAGACCAAAATAAGTTACATAAATACATACAGAGAGAATAATACATATTTTAATGAGGACTGAATCATAGAAGAAACAGGGGGAGAAATTAAAAAAAAGTCCTAGAATCAAATGAAAATAGAGACGCAACATACCAAAATCTATGGGACAGTTTGAAGACTCTTTTAATAGGAAAATATATAGCACAGATTTCCCACATAAGAAAAAAGAAAGTCACCAAATAAACAATCTAATTACACAACTCAAGGCTCTCGAAAAACAGGAACAGACTAATCCCAAAGCCAGTAGAAGGCAGGAGATAATTAAAATCAGAGAAGAAGTCAATGAAATAGAGAATAACAACAACAAAAATTACAAAAGATCAGCAAAACAAAAAGGTATGTATTTGAAAAAATTAACAAGATTGACAAACCTATAGTCAACATAATGAAAGAGAGAATCAGCCGGGCGTGGTGGTGCATGCTTGTAATCCCAGTATTTGGGAGGCGGAGACAGGAGGATCCAGGTTCGCGGCCAGCCTCAGCTCTTGCTCTCTCTCTCCCTGTCTCTCTCTCTCTCTCTCTCTCTCTCTCTGTCCTTAGTGAGGCCCTCTGCAACTTCGTGAGACCCGGTTTCAAAATAAAGCATAAAAAATAGGGCCGGGGGCGTAGCGCAGAGGTAGAATGCCCCTGCATTCAATCCCCGGTACCGCAAAAAAAAAAAAAAAGAGAGAGACAATCAACCCAAACTATTAAAATCAGAAATGAAAAAGGAGACATCACCACGGACAGTGGGAAAATCCAGAGGATCTTCAGAAATAATGGGTGTGGCTAGAAAAGATGTATCCATGGAGGTGTGGCCTTAGGGAATGTGATTTTGTCTTTGAATCCCCTTGCTTTCTTTCTCTCTTGTTTCTAGCTTCCATGATAGAGAGAAGAACCCTTGCTGTCTCCCTTTTTCTGCTTCTTGCTGCAATGCCATGCGTGCCAAAGATCCGGACTGACATAGACTGAATCTCTAGAATCTCTAAAAAAATAAATAAATAAATAAACTGTGACCAATAAAACTTCCTTCCACTTGCTTAGGTTACCACCCAGTAAATCCATTATAATGGATTTATCCACTGATGATATTAGAACCCTCATGAATTAATTACATCAACTCTGAACATTAATCCCTGAGCTCTTCAGGGGATATTCTATATCTAACCATAACAAAGGGGATTTGTAGAGGGAAGTGGGGAGGTGAAAGGGGAAACTTAAATAAAGGGAAAAAATTCAAATAATGCTATGATCATATATGAGGTTATCAATACCAATTTTAATATTATGTACAAGGATAGGGAGGGAGTGGGGTGGGATTTTGAAGGAAACACACCAAGTGCTCTGTGCATGTATGCTTGTATTGCTTTGAACCTTGTTATGATATATAATTACAATACACCAACTAAAAATGAAAATTTAATCTAGTATATAATTTACTGTATCATCAAGGTATAGGAGACTGTTGTTATGGAAGAAATATGCTTACTCCTACAGGTAGTTGTATTTAGGAGCTATGTTTTTTTTTTTCTAGCTTACATCATCTAATGGAATACTGCTGTGAGAATCTCTTCTCAATGCTGAATCTGGTGATGTCACAGTGGTATCTTGAAATCAGCCACCATGAAAGAATTTACACCATGGCAATTGGAACATTTTAAAGGGGAGAGCCTTTGGGGCTCTAAAGAGCTGGCTGTAAAATGTTTACCAGAATATCCTACTTAAAGTTCTTTTCAAGACACATACAAATATACACCTTATGCCTACCCTACAATATTCCTCAATGTAAGCATGATACATCAAAGATGTAATTTAGTTTAAAAAATAGGTGTATGCCTGTACAGTGTAGTCTGGATAGTCTTGTCTTGGTTGATAAGAAGCAATCAAAGTATAGATGCTAGATTATAGGGAAAAGGTAATGGACCACATATATTTCATGCCACTTCCTTTAAGTAATTCTTTCTCTCTGCTGAGTATCAATCACTATTATTCAGGAATTAGTTAAAGATCATAGTACCTGTCAATAGTAGCTAACCATTTTGACAGTTAAATTTGGATCCACCTGCTTCCAAAAATGATAAAGCCCAGAGAACTGAGGAATCTCAAAAGGAAAGGTAATCGTGGATTTCTTGCCATTCCTTCTTTTCTGGTTTATTTTCACTCCTTCCAATTGGATGTTGAAATCTCTGATTTCAAATAAATAAAAGCTGGAGGAGGAAAGGTGTTACTTAAACCTAGAAAAAAAAAGCAAATGAGTGGGCTTGTATTTCTACCCAACAGCTGTCTTTGATTTCATGAAGTTGTGGTTGGTCTTTAAAAGAATGAAGAATGCCTAGTGAAAGTATCTCTGGAAGAAATACATGGAACACCCTGTTATATTTTAAATTCTTTTGTCAATCTGTCTGAGCTAATTCTTAATCTATACTACATAGGTCTATGGTCATATATATATATATTGTCAAATACATACATATACACATGCATATTCATTATATTCATGCTCTGTGATGACTTACTAATAAGTTTATGGTACTGCCCTAAATGCTATGAAATTCTTGGTTTTCACTTCTGGATTCTATAAGAGAGATTCAGTCTATTTCACTCCTTTGACATCTTTTATTTGCACATGGATTATGTATGAAATGCACCTACAAAAGGAGGCACACCTCATGCTTCAAAGAACATAATCACAAAAGTGAAAAACATAGTAGGATGGGAGAAAATATTTGCCAATCATATATATCATAAGGAAATTGTACCTAGAATATATAAGTAATACAAATCAATGATAAAAAGACATATAACTCAGTTTAAAGATGAGTAAAGGATCAGAATAGACATTTCTCCAAGAAGATATACAAATGATGAATAAGCATAGGCAAAGATGCTCAATGATATTACCAATAAGAGAAATGTGAATTAAAAATCACAGTAAGATACCACTTTTCACATATCAGAATGGCTATAACCAAAAAGACAGCGGGTGCTACTGTGGATTAAACCCAAGGACATTCTACCTCTGAATTACACCCCCAACCTTTTTTTTAATGTTTTGCTTCTGAAACAGAGTCTCTCTAGGTTGCTGAGAGTCTCACTAAGTTGCTGAGGCTGATCTTGAACCTGCAATTCTCCTGTCTCTGTCTACCAAGTACTGGGATTACAGGTATGTGCCACCATCCCCGATTTAACATGGTTACTTTTTTAAAAGCTACTTTAATTAAAGTGTATTTTAGTCCGGCATGGTTGTGCATGCTTGTAATCCCAGTACTTGGGAGGCTGAGACCAGAGGATCCGGGTTCGCGGCCAGCCTCAGCTACTTAGTGAGGCCCTCCGCAACTTAGTGAGACCCTGTTTTAGAATAAAGAATAAAAAATAGGGCTGGGGTGTAGCACAGAGGTAGAATGCCCCTGGGTTCAATCCCCAGTACCGCCAAATAAATAAATAAATAAATAAAGTGTATTTAATTTAAAAGAAATAAGAAACCAAGAGGGAGAATAGACAAACATGGTAATAGAATAGCAAGTCCTACTTTTAATCTCATTGACTGAGTGTGGGACTTCTCCCTGGCCACCAAAACAGTGATACCTCGGAAAGGATCAGTTGTCACCATCCCTGCACCTTTAAACTCAAATTCATCAATTTTCTCTCGATTTATTCAAATATTTATTATTCTTAAAAATCGAACAGTCTATGCTTTCATTGACTACATGTTTATCTAATCCTCCCAAGTCACCTATGTCTTGTTTCCTCAATTAAGTTAAATTGGAAAGTTGATACATTATATTACGTAGAGACTATATGATAACCTTATACATCAAAAATGTTAAAAAGTCTTTTCAACTAATAAGGCTCAACATATATTCTATCTGTGTAGAGGAACCAATTGAGCATTATCAAATGATCTCATACATGCCTATGTGTTTACAGTCATACAATAAATTTATTTCTTTACTGTATTTTCTCTTTAAAGGCTTGTTAATCCCTGTACAAATAACATCATGTTTCTGGCTGATGACTCATCGTTATGTTTGATGTGTCATTCAATGTATTAGGTACATTCTAATAATTATTACATTTCCATTTCAAAATAAAATGAATATAATACAAAAGGTGTTCAGCATCTGAGAAGAACATCTAATGATTAAAGCAGAATGCCTTTTAGGAAAAAATAGTCATGAATGGAAGTCACCACATGTACCATCACCATTTTCATGTAACAAGATTATATAGGGAACTCCTGGCATCTCTTTGAAAGCAGGCATTCCATAGTCCAGACTAGACGAATTTTGCTAAAATTATGCAAACACTACTCAAAATTCATATCTGTAGACAAAGCATAATTTACTTCATATTTTCTAACTCTAGAAAAAATGGGTGAGTCATATTTATGAACAATACTAACAATTACCATGTAATCAAGACCTGGAAGGTATCAGACTAACATAGCAGGGGTTGCTCTAATAAATAATAATTCGAATAAGGAAATACTGGAAAAATATTTTGAACCATCAAATACAGAATCATTCTGGTACAAGGATGGACGGATGGATGCAACAAATGACAATTCTGGTCATGAAAAAAATGTTTTGAATTTAGAAACCTAAATTCAAGTGTATATAATATACATTTTCAGTTAAATTTCTCTTTCATAATCATGGTTCAGAAAATAAGATGGACCATATTATTCAGATACAGGTTTGAAGGCCTGGTCTGCAACTCATGATCTGTGTGATTGTTGTAGACTGAATTTAGGTGTCCACCCCCCCCCAAATTCAGATGATTAAATCCTGATCTCCACAGTGATGGTGTTAGGAGGTGTGAGCTTTGGAAGGTGATTAGGTTATGAAGGCAGAGCCTTCCTGAAAGAATTAGGTGAGCGTGTGCTTTGTCTCTCTGCTCTCTCCTCTCTGTGAAGATACTGTGACCTAGTCCTCTGTAAATCTGGAAATGGTCTTCACCAGACAGTCACTAGATAGGTCGGCACTTTGATCTTGGACTTCATAGACTCCAAAACTATTACACATAAACCATTAAGCCACTCAGTCTATGGTATTTTTGCTATTGCAATCCTGGACAATTTCATTAACCTCTCTGAACCTCAGTTTGCATATACATAAAACTGAAATTAATAATAATAATATTAACTTCCTCAAATTTGGGGAAGAATCAATTATATTTTCTTTTGCTCAAAATTGGAGTTAAGGAAAGTGACTTTGTTGAAACTTTTGGAATTTTGACTGTGCATATGAACCAGCTCTGATGGACAGGTGTGGGCGAAGCTGATACTTTGGGCCAGCAGCTATGGCTGTGCTCCCATGGCTGTGGGCTGGGAGGAGATCATCCCTAGTTCCTGCTGGGTGAGCAGAGTTGGTACATGATATTGGGGCTGGGGATGGCCACATCCCTGGAGCTGTGGGACTCAGCTGGGACCCTTCTGAGTTCCCAGTGGTCAGGTGCAGGTGAGGCTGGGACTTTTTAGCAGCAATTAGATCCCAAGCCTGTGGGCTGGGAGGAAACCTGCCCTAGTTATTGCTGGGCATGTGTGGGTGAGGCCTGGACTTGTGAACAGCAGCCACTGGTCCCAAAGCCGCGGGATGCTGAGGCCTTTGTCTTCTTCCCAGGGAGTGGTACACTGGTCCAAGGCTTCTGGCAGCAGCAGGGGTCAGATGCCTTCCCATAAGGCAAGATGCAGTCTAGCAGTGGCTACTGCAGCATCCTGGGCCCTGGGGTCAAGGGAGGCCCAAAGTCAGCAGAGCAGTCACTCACAGACCAGCCAGCTTCCCAGGCTGGATTTGAATCCTGTGAGGGCCATGGAATTCTCCTGCGGTAAGACCACGAGTCTGAGTCAGGCCTGGTGGCACATGCTTGTAATCCTAGTACTTGGGAGGCTGAGACAGGAGGATCGCAGGCTCAAAGCCAGCCTCAGCAACTTAGTGAGGCCCTCAGCAACTTAGTGAGACCCTGTTTCCAAATAAAAAATAAAACAGGGCTGGGGATAGAGCCCAGAGATAGAAGGCCCCTAGGTTCCATCCCCAATATCACCCCGCCCAAAAAAATGACTACCAGTCTGCTGCTGTGACTGGTGTTGCTGGACTTGACTGCTTACCTTCTTCCATCAGGGTTAGATTTCGCCCTCCCTGGCTAGAGAACCCTGAGGGAAGTTGCCACTGGCTCTGTTCTTTCCACCCCGTCCCTCTGGCTCTCCCTGCTGTTTAGGGATTCTGTCACTTCCTTGCTGATTTCCCGTGGTTCTCTCTCAATCACTTTTCTCAGAATACAGTTTTTCCTTTGCCACCCTTGTTCTTCTCAAGAGAAAGGACTTAGGCACTTCTATTAATCTGTCTTGGCCACTATCTGCCCATATGTGAATGTTGATTTTGATGCTTAACTGTTATGAACTGTATACCCAGTTTATATTAAATTTGAAAGTAATAGATATCAGGCCAAATCACCTTAATTCATCAACTAGAAAATATTCACATGTTCATAAAACTGTATTTTATATATAGTATTAAACATAATAAATGTAAAAAACAGATGTCCTACCCATTCATCTTAAAGAATATAATACAGTCGATAATTTTAATAATTCATTTGCTTCTGAATCAGACCCCATTTCTTCATCTCTTTTATTCTCTCATCAATATTAACTGCTTCTATGATATTTATGTTGTAAGACTGACAATACTTGGTCATAAGTATATATATCGTCCCAATTGCCTAGATAACTTCACAGTATCTCCAAAAGTGTTTACACCAAAATGCATCCCAAACAACCATATATAAGAATTTCTATTGCTGCATATCCTCACCAACATTTGGCACTTTGCAGATACCGTACTTTTTGTCAAGTGTGAAACCTAATTTCATTATGGTTTAAATTAGCATTTTCTAGATTATTAAGGAGGTTGGGCATATTTTATGTGTTTATTGGCCACTTACATCTTTCTCATTAAATGTCTGTTCACATCTTTTTTGTATTTATTTATTCATTTTTTTGGTACTGGGGATTGAACTCAGAGTGCTCTATCTCCAAGTTACAGTCCCCAACCCCATTTTTATTTTTTGTTTGGAAACAGGGTTTCACTAGGGTGCTGAGAGTCTCACTACATTGCTGAGGCTGTTCTTGAACCTGCAATCCTCCTGTCTCAGCCTCCCAAGTACTGGGATTATGGGTATGTGCCACCATGCCCGGCTTATATGCTGTATTTGTGGTTTAAATTTGACTTGATTTTTCCGTGACTTTTTTCTTTCATCTTTTTTTCTATTGAGTCTAGATATATTCTTATTCCTGTGTCATTTTTTCTCACGCATTATTGAAATATATATTTTATTGGGTATAAAGTTCTAGGTCAGTAGTTTTATTTCCTAGCATTTTCAATGTATTTTTGAAATATATTCTTTTTGTGTTTCCTTTGTATGTGACCTGCCCTTTCTTGCTGGCTAAATTTACTATTTTCTCTTAGGCTTAGTGCTGAAATTCTCACTTCAGTGTGATTAGAAGTAGATTTATTTTTTTCTTTTTTACCATGAAAATCCACTATGCTATCTGAACTCAAGCCTTCAAGTCTTTTTTTCCCTTAATATTCTCAGATATTTTATCCTCAAAGTATCATTCACTTTCCTATTTAGAACTCTGGTTAGAGAAATATTAAATGTTATCATATTATTTAAACACACCATAAGCTTTCCTCCATCTTTTTCATCTCTTTATTTCTCTACACAACTTAATGTGTAATTTTATAGGTTTATCTCGTGTTTCAATAACTTTCAATTTCAAAATCTACCACTTTACTCACTCATTGATTTTTTATTTTCATTATTATTTTTAATTATTAGAAGTCCCTCCATCCATTTTAAAATATTTTCAGCTACTTTTGGTAACCTTTTTATCCATAATTGTTTTATTTCAAGTTCATTTGTTTTATAATAACTTCATACATAATTAATCATTTATGTTTTATTTCACAATTTCTCCACAAATTCTCAAGATCCTTTTTTTACATTCATTCATATTGAGTTAACTACTTAAATTTTTTTAATTCTTAATTTTTAGTTTATTTGTTTAATGTTTACCTTAACAGCCTTTTCTTGAATAGGTTTCGTTTTGTTTTGTATTGGGGATTGAATCCAGGGACAGTCTATCTCTGAGATACACCCCCAGACATTTTTTATTTTTTATATTTTGAAACAGGGTCTCATTAGGTTGCTGAGAGACTAACTTAGTTGATGAGGCTGGTTTCAAACCCGCAATCCTCCTGTCTCAGTCTCCCAGGTACTGGGATTACAGGTGTGTGCCACCACACCCAGCTTGAATAGGTTTTCATCCAAAAAATATTTGATCTTACCTCTTCATATATTAAAGAACATTTTAATTCTTAATTAGTGGTTTTCTAACTGTATGGATACTATAAATTTAGACTCTATACCCAAATGAAGTAGGGCTTCCTTACAAAATATCAGGAGGAATCATTTTAAAACACACCTTGGAGCTAATAGTGGGTTTCTTTTTTGTTTTTTGTTTTTTTTTTTTTTGCGGTACCGGGGCGTTCTTAGCTCCGAGCTACAGCCCCAGTCCTATTTTTTATTCTTTATTTTGAAACAGGGTCTCACTAAGTTGCGGAGGGCCTCACTAAGTAGCTGAGGCTGGCCAGGAACTCGGATCCTCCAGTCTCAGCCTCCCAAGTACTGGGATTACAAGCGTGTGCCACTATGCCTGGCAGAAGTTTCTTTTGAGGTCTCTTTGCTCACAGTTTTATTGAGTTTCTTTACTTGCAGACGCTCTCTGAGAGTAGTTCTTCCTCACACAATCTATGTAATTCTTTGTAAGAATTTATCCCTCCCCCATTTTACCAAAAATGCTGTTATTTCAGCCTGACACTGTTTCAGTTCGTTCTTTCTTTTGTTTCTTTTTTTTTTTTATATTGGGGATTGAACCCAGAGGCATTCTACCTCAGAGTTACACCCCCAGCCCTTTTCATTTTTTGTTTTGAAACAGGGTCTCACTAGGTTGTTGAGAGTCTAGCTATGTTGCTGAGGCTGTCCTTGAATCTGTGATCCTCCTGTCTCAGCTTCCCAAGTACTGGGGTTAGCTGCCACCATGCCCAGCTTGTTTGTTTCTTAAAGTTTTTTCTTAATGTTTTGAGGAATTAGAAAGGCATTTAAAATATTTGTTATAATGTACAGAATCTAGATGGTTTTAGGCAGTATATACAGTTTCAACTACTTCTGAGATCAGAAGTTAATTAAGTAATATTATCATTATTGAGATTTGGGGTAAAACACTATAATTTGGTGTTGAATAAGAATTAATATTTGACATCTTTTCTGTTCTAAGCCTTTCTAAGGAAAAGCAGCTATTAATATAAGTGGTGCCATCTTCTCTTTAAACCCAATTTTTATATGAAAATGACATTATTCATCTCATATAACATTAAGTAAGACTTTCTCTTTTTATCCTGCAGGCATTGAAAGGCACACCAGTGACAGTTTAGAGAAAACATTTAGTCATTTGTTTTACAGGAAGATGCTGGGCTTCTCCATGAAATCGAGAAGGATGTGAAGAGTAAGGCAAAATCAGGTTCGGGTTAAGAGAGACTGAGAGAGAAATGATTTTCTTTATAAAGTCTCACTCACTGGGGCTCAAGTGAAGCTGTGTGAGAGGCAAACATTTCCTTCAGTAGGGTAGGCAGAAGGAAAAATAACAATTTTCATTTTGTGTGCAACCAACTGATGGAGATTAGTAACTACAGCTGGGTAAAGTAAAAAGACCAATTTTCAGATATGTTCCAAAATAAATTCAAGCTTCAATTTGGGTAGAAATATATTCAGATTAAAGGAAAATGATCAACTCCTATTTTAAGCCACTGCTTCTCTATTTTGTTCTGCTGACTTGAAACTAAGAGCCAGTTTAGCGGATTGGGATTTATGCAATGTCATTGACAAACAGACTCATCCTGTGTGCTCATCACACTTTATAAATTCAAAATGTTACTTCCTTGATACTCTTACGGATGTCTCCTAAGAAAAAACTCACTCCTGTTCTCCACATGATTTATAGATTTTTTCTCTCATCATAGTAATAAACCTGAAAGATAAATTTTATTTGCATTAACTTTCCCATTTTTTTCTTTCTGAAATTGCTTTTGATGAAGGGGCTCTCTGAAAAACCATTTACTAATGGATTGACGTTTACCTCAGCGACTAATTGATTATTGAGAAAACACAGTTGAATTTCACCATTTTATAAGTGAAGTATTGGCAATTAGAGCACATGCTTAGCGCGATTGATTATGGTGGCGAAACTTCTGCAAAATGTCACTCTCCCGCTACTTTGCCTGCTTGGGTAGTCTTTTGCTCATTTCCAACTGGAACACTAGATAGTAAGCTATACAATTTTGTTGGTTTTCAGAACTATTGATAGACACCTTTAAAGAAGTTGAAAATACAGTGGTAAATATTACTGTCAAGTCCCTAGTAAAACCATCAAGAATCTAAAGAGAGACTGAATGCTTATCAATACAACTATGTAGTATATGCCTGAGAACATGGTAGTGGTTGTTGTTGTTTGAGAAACCAATTTTATGTATTTAATTAAATTTATTTTTAACTTATTTGTAAAATATAAAATTGCATATATTAATGATATGCCATGATATTTTGATACATGAAAAATATTGGGTAATGTTTAAGTTAGGTTAAATATACCTAGCTCCTTAACATTTAATATTTATCACTTCTGTTTGGTAAGAACTTTCAAAATCCTTTCTACAAGCTTTTTATTTTATTTTATTTTTATTTATTATAATCTAAGTGTCCTAAATACTGTGATAGCAAGCAGTATGCCATCTGGTAAAAAGGAGGCAATATTGCCTACTTCCAGATGCTATATTCATTAAAAAAACATTGAAAACAATAAGGGAACTATGTAAGGTGGTTGGTTGTTAAATTTGCATGTGAAAACCAACAGATTCTATTCTACAGAAACACTTCATATCAAGAAAGAAGTTTTACTTACAAAAACAATTAGACACAAAATTTCTTGGAATGAAAATAATAGTTGATAACAATCACCTGTTAAGGCTAGGCTGCATATGTATATGTGTATGTATATGTATATGTATATGTACCTAGATCATCGCTTAATCCTCAAAGCAAAGTATGGGCTGGTGGGTGTTATTATTACAACCATTTTGTAATTGGGAAAATTTGCAAGCTTTTAAAATTCCACAGTACATTTTTGTTATCTATATTCATCCTCAGTTTTAGAGAAGCTTCATTAGATGCTTGAATTTACAAGTCCCTAAAGACAACTAGGTCAGTGTGTTTAGTTATTTTAAAATTAAAATAAATCATTCAAGATTTTAGTTTTCTTTTTCCCTCAAAGATTTGTCTTTTCAGAGAAACCATTTCAAGATTTTATTTTTTCCCCAAAGATGTGCCTTTTCACAGTCTAAGTAGATTTTAAATGTCATTTTGATTCAGGAGTTAAATTTAGCACAGTCATCCCTCCATATATGTGGATTCTATGTGGATTCAACAATCACAAGTTGAAGTTATTTTGAAGAAAAGAAACTGCATTTGTACTAAATATATACAGATTTTTTCTTGTCATTGTTGCCCGAACAGTAAATTATAACAACACTTAACCACTTTACATGGCATTTACATTTTGTTAGGTATTATAAATAATCTAGAGGTTGTTTAAAGTGTAAGTATACCTCTTCATATTGTGCTTTGATTTATTGTACTTTACAGATTTTTTTTACAAATTGAAGATGTGTGTGTGCGTCCTATGTCATTTTATGTTAGGGATGTGGGCGTCCTCAGATTCTGGTATCCACAGCAGGCCTAGATCCAATTCTCCCTGGACATAAAGGATGACTAGTTGACTATATTCATTCATATGATGTGGACACCAGTGAAATTTCCTCAATGTAACTGAAAACAGGCTCTTTAAGCTATGGAGTGAAATACTTGGAATCATCTCAACTCAAGCCAAGTTTTCCTTCTTTTAATGAACCCCCAATCCGACGGAAGTATATACAGTTGCATAAATGTATGTGTTTGTAAGAACACATGTATGGATACATGCATGAGGTACTTGAGGATATGCATGGTATGCAGATGTGCACACATATAAAGTATGGTTGTTGATGATATTTTAAGTGAAAACGATTGAAAATAATTTATTAGCAATAGAGGGACCATTCTCAAATTTTAGAAATAGCAACACCAAGCCGGGCGTGGTGGCACACACTTGTAATCCCAGTACTTTGGGAGGCGGAGACCGGAGGATCCGGGTTCGCAGCCAGCCTCACCTCTCTCTCTACCTAGTGAGGCCCTCTGCAACTTCGTGAGACCTGGTTTCAAAATAAAGTATAAAAAATAGGGCCGGGGGCGTAGCGCGGAGGTAGAACGCCCTTGCGTTCAATCCCCAGTACCGCAAAAAAAAAAAAAAGAAATAGCAACACCTTCTCAGCTACTAAGGTAAAATATAACTGATAATTGAATTTTTTTTACATGTATATACTTCATTAATGATTACTCATAATATTCTAACTTAAAAGACATTTATTAGCAGCTGCTGGTGTTTCATATCTATATGTATTCAAATAACATCCTAGGACATAATACTTTCAAAATTGCAAGTGTTCTCGATGATGTCTCAGAGCAAACTGTATCCTTGACTCAGAAAAAAAGTCCTTCAATCATCTGCTTATTAATTCATTTTCTCCAACAAATACCTTGTTAGAAAAATGTCCTAAGAGCTGAAAAAGCATTAGTGAACAAGATCAATAAGGTACTGCTTGTGGGTCTTTGTATGAATGTGGTAGATAAAAGAGCAAACAAGTTAATGCTCACGGAATTTTAGATGGTGGAAGCTATTTTGTAGGCCATTAATGCAGTGGAAGGAAATAGCAACCAAGAAGGTCTAGGGATCGGCCATTAGACGAGGGTTGAAGCTGCAAAGGCACTTTCTGAAGAAAGGCCAGGAAAGCAGAGGTTGGAATAAAGTGAAGCAAAAAGCTTCCAGGGAAAGCATTTCTTCTGAGGAGAGAAATTGCAAATTTAGCTCATTCGAGGCAGTAAATAAGATAAGAAGGTGCACAAGGAGTTCAGGGATTTTAGCCATGGTCATAAATATGAAATTAATACTAACTATGGTTTAGAGAAAGAACAGAATCATTAACTTGCATATTCTCTAATAATTATATATAACAATTTTGAAGTTTATATCATAGTTTTTATTATTATAAATTATTATTTTAATTATGCATATTTACAGGATACTGATAACTTGATACATATATGCAATATGTAATAAAATCAAGGAAATTAACATTTCCATCTCTTTACCATTACTTTGTGCTTGGAACATTCAACCTCCTCTCTTCTAGTTATTCATAAAATATATAGTAGGTTACCGTGAACAATAATCACCTCACTGTGCTGTAGAACACTAGATCTTATTATTTCTATCTTACTGTGTTTGAGTACCCATTATCCAAGCTCTCTCTCTTCTTTCCCCCACCCTTCTCAGCCTCTAGTTATCAGTATTATACATTCAGATTGACTTTTTAGTATCCCCATCTGAGAGAGAACATGTGGTATTTTTCTTTCTGCCTCTGACATTTCACTTAACATAATGTCCTCCAATTCCATCCATTTTGCTGCAGATGATAGGATATCATTTTTTTGGCTGAATATTCTATTGTGTGTACATTTTCCTCATCATTTGATGGGCATCCAGGTTGATTCCATATCTTCCCTGTTGTGAATAGTGCAACAACAAACGTGGACATGCAGGTATCTCTCTGATGTGCCAATTTCACTAAATAACAAAGGCTAGTGAGGCTGTGGAGAAAAGGGAGCTCTTATACATTGTTGGAGAGAATAAACATTTGTATAGATATTTGGGGCCACTATTATACGGAGTTTCCTCAAAAATCTGCCATAAGATACAGCTGTCCCACTTCTGGGTCTATAACTGTTTTAAGCCCAAAAGGAAACAGAAGTGAACACATAAATTGAAAGTCCTACCTCTTGAGGGATGGAGAAATGGGTGAATTAGTTGATAACATTTCCATTTCAAAACAGGGTATGTTTGAAAAAATATATTACAAACTAACTGAAAAAAAAACATGAATAGGAGAAGGTTATCTGCTGAATATTTATCTGGAAAAGATATCTATTTATCAATAACAAATAGATCAGAAACCCAGTAGAAAAATGGACAAAAGACTTGAAGAGATGCTTCCCAATGTCATTAGGGAAATAAACATATGAAAAGTGTTTAATAAATTTATTTGCATTAAGGAAATGGAAAGAAAAACCACAATTACTCCTTTGACCCACTAACCAGTGTGGCCAAAATTTGAAGATCATATCAAGTGTGGGCTACAATGTAAGACCTTCAGACATTAATGAAGAATGAATTGGTAACTACTTTTGAAAATTGCTTAACAAAATCTAACATAACTAAAATATGCATCCCTGGCAACTCCTCTACTATTTATTTCCCAATATAAATATGTTCATTAATAGACATGTACAGGATATTCAAATGACATTGTTAATAAATAGTAGCTGATGTTTAGAAACAAAAAATATTGAAATATCACTGCTTATAAAAATGGATAAATTTCAAAAATACAGTTTTCAATGAGAGAATTAAGGTACAAATTATTATTTTTACTCCATGGTTCAGTTAATAAAAATGTCATCAAGTGGCAAAATACACCTATAGAGTGAGACGTCAGAACAATTACTGTCTTTGTTAAGAAATACTGAATGGGATGTAGGCTTTTGTATAGTGGTAATGGTCTATGTATCCATCAGCACTCTTGCAGCTGTAATCTGAAGATTGACCACGTAACTTAGAGGAAAGAAGATTTATTTTCTTACGGTTTGGGGTTCAGTCCATATGAGGCCAGGGACCTGAGACCTCAGGGCATGGAGGCAGGAAGTGGAGAAAGGGAGAGCTCATGGACTGTGCTCACATCATAGAGGCCTGAAGCAAGAGAGTGAGCCGGGGTAGGAGGAACTATGTATATATTCTCCAAGGCCTTACCACCAGGGACCACCTCCTCCAGCCACACCCTACCTGCCTACCAGGTACCACCCAGGTAAATCCATTGCAATGGATTCATCCACTTCTGGGCTTACAACCCTCATGACTCAATTATATCAACCCCAAACATTAATAAATGAGCTCTTTAGGGGACATTTTATATCTAACTATAACAGTCTATTTCTTGTATCAGTGCAGAGTACTTGGTTCATTTCTGTTTGTGAAATTCCAGTTGTACATTTTGGTTTGTGCACTTTTGGTCTGTATATTCTAGTTTTTGCAATAAGACTGAAAAAACAACAACAAAATAATAAATTTAACCTGCTTTGTCATACACATTCAACCAAGAAAAAGTTCATTTCTCCTTCAAAGAGTGAATATATTATGAACATTATGTAAATAAAACAGGTGATTTATTCTTAGTAAAAAAAAACATAGTATGTAACTAGAGTGTTGTTATATGCAGACCTGTTCTAAAATTGGGTCAGAACTTCATATTTGAGAATGAGGTTTGTTTGTCTTAAATGTGTACATGTAATGGGTTATAGCTTCCTCATTCATTTTCCTATGGGCACGACAACTCTTTGTTCACTTGTCTTATAAGAAGATGTGGATTTGTAAGTCTTCAGTGAAATACAGCTGGTTGCAATGATTAGCACTTTGAGGTCATCTTCTGGGGCAGAATGATCTGCTTTAAAGTAAACTCACACAGGCTATTTGACTTCTGCAGAGAATCACAAACCTAGGCACTGTAAACAAACCTCATGATTTTAAACAGTTCAGTGTACATATGCACTGTCCAATGCTTTCTTTTTATTATTCAGTTTTTTGAAGAGAATATTATGCACCCCGATGGTGCAAATTCTTTAAATTATAAGAATACAAGAAGTGAATTATTTTAATAGCACAAAAGTGAGAGCAAGAGAATTACTGCAGATGCGCATATCTCCCAGTTTTTATTTCTGGAGCCCTCTCCACATTGTCATTCTGCAGAGAAATCATCTTCCTTGCACTTTCACCGCCACCAGAATGATATGGTAGGGCATTTTTTTTTAGAAAACATTAAGTAGTGTTTGGAGATTTTTTTTTAAGTATGAGTGCCTAACACAGTTAAAACTGGAGAGAACTAGTCTAGAGTAGATTGTAGATTGGATTAGAGAAAAAAATGACTGGAAGAGAAAAGACCAGACAAGATATAATTAGTAAAACTTCAGCAAGAAGTAAATAGAGCTTCAACTGGGTTGCTGGTGGCAAAAATAGATAGTAGAAAATAAAGATGAAAAAATAATGATGCAAATGAGGCTTGAGGAAGGGAACAGTTCAAATAACATTATGTCCATACATGAAGGCAAACTAGTAATCTCACTAGCATGCACGGGGCGGGGGGAAAGGGGAGAAGGGTAGATGTGGAGGGAAATACACCAAGTGATGTGTGCATGTAATCACACTATGACGTATAATTTTTTTATATTTTTTATTTTTTTTGCGGTACCGGGGATTGAATGCAGGGGCGTTCTACCTCGGCGCTACACTCCTGGCCCTATTTTTTATACTTTATTTTGAAACCAGGTCTCACGAAGCTGTGGAGGGCCTCACTAAGGGGAGAGAGAGAGAGAGAGAGAGAGAGAGAATGAGAGAGAGAGAGCGAGAGAGCTGAGGCTGGCTGTGAACCCGTATCCTCCGGTCTCCGCCTCCCAAAGTACTGGGATTACAAGCGTGCGCCACCACGCCCGGCTTATGACGTATAATTACAATGCACTAATAAAAGTATGAAAAACCGAAACCGCTCAGATATTAAATATATTTTAGCAGAAAAAATAATGATGCAATATAATTAGCAAATAAGCATACTGACTGGATGTGGGAAATAGGCAGAAGGATGCATCTGGGATCTTGTGCTTGGCTCACAGGGTGAGTGAAGCTCGTCTGGTTAGTCATATTTTATGTGCGGATTTGGAGTCTACCTTCAGATTTCTGTTCTTTTAAAATTAGATCACACATTAAACCTACTTCAACCCCATTAACTTGCTAAATTTAATCGTAGGTCCCAGGATAACCAAGGCACAGAGCCTAAACCAGGTAAAGGAAGGACCAAAGCTTTCCACTCAAGCAATGAAAGGAGAAAGAAAGAGAAGAGAGACAGAGAAGAGAAGAGAAGAGAAGAGAAGAGAAGAGAAGAGAAAGAAGAGAAGAGAAGAAAAAGAGAGGAGAGAGAAGAGAGTTCAGTTTGCATGAACTGACAATTCATGTCCTCTCCGCTTCTTACACCTGGGCTTATAATGACACAAGGTAGACAGTGCTGCATGGAGCAAATGCCACTACCTATCCAGAGCCTTAGGGAGCACTGACTGTGTTGATCTATGTCCTTCCCCAGGTCCACTGGAAACTTAGTGGAGACATACAGAGCAAAGAAGGAGTGCTTGCGGGAGGCTGTGCTGAAAGAAAAAGAACATTACACCTTTCCCCCAAATCCTTTCTTTCTCTCCTTTTAAGAAACCAACATTTCTGGCTCCAAAAATATGTTATCAATTCTTTTATATTGAATCTGAAATTCCATGCCAAAAGCCTTAAAAATGTGTGATCCGGAGACTGTATATCCATGAGATCCAAAATCGGAATGTGTGCCTATGAAAATGAAAATGTTAACCCAGGCACTGGTCCACATTTTATTATTAAGTGAGCATTTAAACTGAAGCCTATTTGTATGGATAAAAATCAAGGCTCATTACTGTAAAAATGTAATTTTGGTAAAACAGTGACACAGGGAAAGTGAAGCCAGAGTCCCAGGAAATTGGGGAAATTATATCTGCTCTGCACCAAACAACATTATTAAGAACACTGTGAAATTTATGGCCATGATTTCCTCAATAATTGTGGTTTTCAAATGAAATTGCAGACAAAAGCCATCCCTCAAATGGTCTGCAGAGAGGTGACCTGTTTAATAGTGGGAGGGCAATACCAAGTACAGCTACTGCACCTGCTGAAGAATATAAATCAACCTCTTAGAGTTGTAAGATTTTTATGGCATGGGGAGTTCTGAGTTGTCCAGTAGCCATTCATTGCAAGGCAAATATTGCTTGCTTGCATGATAGTTTCCTCATTTTCCTGTGCCAGGAAGATTTATAAGCATGTGCTGCTGGGCTATGACATGGAAACTCACCAACTTCCTTACTTGCCTAGGTTTGGAACAGTCAAGTGATTGGCCTCATGCAAGAAAAATATCTATAACCTCTTTGCACTAAGCTTGCTACTCATAGTCTAAATGTTGATAGAAACCACAATGAAAGTAAGTCTAGAAATCCTGTTACTTGAAAGACATCATAAGCTAGAAACTGGGAGAAGGTACTTGTATATGTTTGTATCTCCATAAAAGTTTGGCATGTAGAATATAAAGAATTCTTAAAAATCAGTAACAAAATGTAAAATAGCCTCAAAGAAAATTAAACCAAATATATGACAAAAGAAGAGAAGGTAGGGCTAGATAGTTTACAAAAAGATAACCATAATCAATGTTCATCTAAGAGATGTAAAAATGCCAAATTTATACACACACTCGGTTTTGAAAATTAAGAAGTCAGAAGTCAAATAATAGGACCATGATATCTTCCATGTCTAGGGAAAATGTAAGTAGGTGCAACCATTTTGGGAGACAATTTGGCACCACTTCCTATAGTTGAATATTGGCATATCCCTTTACCCAGTAATTTCATGTGCAGGCCTAAATCCAAACTCTGGTCTGGTTGTAACATGTCCAAGAGCATATTCCCACCAGTGGTTTGCCATAGCAAAACATAAATTAAAAGAATCACAAATTGTAATATGCTAACACAATAATTGTTAAACAGCAAAACAATTAATAATAGTAGCACAGAGCCACACAAATGTGTCTTAGAAGCACCGTGTTGAGTAAAAGCAGTCTCACAGGATACCTATAATATGTTATTGTTTACTTAGTCATTTAAAAAGAAAATCTAAACATTGTTTTCTAATATATGTATCAAATATATAGACTATAGAGGGAGATAAGAAGAGAGACAGAAATCAGCAATAGGTAATGTAAGTTGTTGATTATATTCCAGTTCTTGGATTGGTTGGTTGGTCCATGGCTATTTGTTATATTATAGTTTGTCAGTTATATTAATATTACTTATGTCTATTTGTATTGTCTTGCAATTTGATAAAGCACAAACAGAGAAAATTTTTAATTGCTTTATATCACTTTTTTTAAATAATGGGACAATATGCTTGCTTCATCAGATATTTATTTCACATGGTGCATAAGAAAGAGGAAAATCCATATTATTTTTTACAGACATATTTTGCATTTTGAATGATTTTTATTAATCAAATAGCAAACCAAATAAGACATTTTTTTATTGGGACTAGAGTTCACTACTTAATATGAACTTAATATGTTTAGTAATATTCAGAAAAATAGACTATTGTGGGCAGAGGAAAGGATAATTATTTTCCTTTTATACACTCTGGTAGCCACGGAGAGTATGTAAGACATTGTGTGTTATCTCACAAAAGAAAGAAGTATATTTTTGTGAAGATGAAACCTGTAATTACATTTAGAATTTTATAAACCTAATCAATATATTTTAACTGTCAAAATTGAAATTTCCCCATAGTCACTCAAATTTCCAAATTATTTTATAGTTTCATAATAGATTAATAAAAGATCTATTTTATGCACCTCAAAAACTCTTGAAGTTAAATGTTGTTTGCAAAGCATTGGTTTTTTTCTTCAGTCATGTATTTGTACCATTTACAAATGGATTGTTTCTCTTGGGAAATTTTACATTGCACTTTCATTTAGGAAAGCTTGACTATTTCCAGAATCATTAGCCAGGTATTTTAAAAGAGACATGTCTTAGCTACACAAAGAAAGAACAAACTATTACTCTGCCAGTTTTAGGCAGATTACCAATTCTGCTGAAAGAGGTATAAAAGTTCCATCTGTGGTGAAGAGCTGCCATGATTTTAAAAGAACAAAATTCAACAGCATACAGAAACTTTCAATATTATAAGACTGCAATACAAGAATTAGAGTATCTTAGAAATGGTAAAGGGCTTAGAGACAACCTTAATCAATCCATCCAAGCAAGAAATTCTTTCTGTAATATCAGATGACAAGTTATTCATTTGTTTATCCAACAATTGGCATTGTTCAGTTCAAATGCATTTTTTTCTTAAATGTAATACAGTAATATATGAACCAAGTAACTAAAATTAGATTATGTTTATTAATACACATGTCAAATATTATCTTGATTTTAGTGTTATTCACTGTAAGGTAAAATTCAGTTATGGAGAACACGTATGTAAATTGCCCTGACATTCTTTGTTTGGAATCAGTATGCCTTAAGGCAAGTAGTTATTAGTCACCAATGATGAATAATTTTGTAATTCATCAGAAAAAAAGTGTTGCTTCCACACAATCAAACCAGATGTTAGCAATTTTTCTCTTCTTGTTCTCTTCATTTTCATATGTTTCACATGATTTCATATGTATTAGTGGTTCATTATTAAGAGTAATGGGAAAGAACCCTGTAGTTAACAGCTAAACTAAACATATCTTAGAAAAAGCCAGAAGATGGGCTCTAAAGCAGACATAGACACAAAAACAGTGTAAGAAGAATTGCCTGGTAAAATTATATAGGAAATGGACGGAAAGTACAAGATATCAATCAACAGATATTAATAATATGTATTTGGTCCTATAACACAAGCAAAACATTTACTGCCTCACATATACTTAAACCAAAACTAACTAATTAACTAATTAGATGACTAAGTAACTATTTATTCTTATTGTTGTTCTTGCACTTTTGCTTTGGGATATACAAGAAGGATAATTGGATTTATAATTCTGAGAAAGAAAAGGGAAGCATGTTAAATAAGAATAAGATTATAAAAGATGATGCTGAATCAAACTTAGCAAATTTGCACAGTGAGATGAGTAAACTTGCAGATGGAGTATTTTAGGCATTTTATTGTGCACTAAACTAGCAATTCCAAATTTAAATCTGCGCTATTGTCATAAATTATTTATAATCAATTATTGCAGTCCCCAAATCACTTAACAAAACTAATTCTCAAATCCTGCAGACCTGACATTTTTGAATCACACAAATAGGAAAAAAAGAGTGTGTGTGTGCATGTGTGTGTGCATGTATACAACTGAAGTAAACTAAGTATCCATTAGAGGAAGAATTAAGTAACTTATGCTTAGTTCACATATTAGAGTAAAACATATCTATTAAAATAGCTATGTGTTGTTACACATGTTGATCTAAAAAAAGGCCTAAGTTATATTAAGGAAAAACAGAATTTCCATTAATCCAATAAAAGTGCTTGAATGAAAGAATATATGTGAGCAACAGAGAAGGAGTGAGGAGCAGAAACTAAATATAATTATATTTGTAAAAAGCAATATAGAAATATGTATCTCCCAAGCTTTTATTGAAAATTGTCCCGAATTTTATTCAAAAATAGTCATATATAGACTATCTCATGATGTATTTAGCAAGAGGGTATTAAAATGAGCACATTTTTATATTCTCCCTGTAGTTTCTAATTGTGAAGGTTTTCTGTTAAGTATTCAGCAAAACAGGTTTAAACAATGTAATCTGTACTCCTCTGTTGCATATAATTTAATATTCACAATGCTCCAGAGCTGATTAATTACATATAAATTATATTTTTCTTTGTGTGCAACTCAACAGGTAATTATACTTAACTGCATTATGAGAGAATAGGAGTTATATGTCAGAGAAGAGGAGTTCATATTATATGAAATTAAAAATTTAAAGAGGCTTGAAAAATAATTTTAACACAATATTTGACTAGTTAGCCAGAGCATTTTGTATTGCCGCTGTCCACATTTAATAATGCATATCTGCTCTTCAATTTCTTCTGAATATGTGAATGTTAGAAAAACAGAGGACTCTGAATAATATAAATGTATTTACTTCCCTCACTTAACCCATCTATGCCCAGGGGGAAAAAAATGTGGGTAGTGACTGTATTTGATACATTTCCTTAATGTTTTCTCTCTTAATATTTTATTTTGCTGATGTTATATACTTCCTTTGTGCCATTCATGGTTTATCTCCTATGTTTTCTAGATCAATGTGTAGAAAAGTTTTGTTTAGATGTTTTAAGCTTTGGTGACATTTTACAGGAAACAGATAAATTGCATCTCTCCCATTCACGCAATAGAGTTAGTTTTTCTACTTCAGTGGCATAGCTCTGGGGTACTGTGCAATAGTCACTTGTTTACGGGCTTACCTGAAACTCAACTTTAGCTTTAGCTGGTGACATGCATGAGCTAATTTGTTAGTAGGGTAACAAGAATGAAGTAGAATGGGAGATGGTTTTTTCACCTATAAAAAATAATCTTGATAAACACTGAATATACATATATTCACTGAATATATAGTCTCTCTCTCTCTCTCTCTCTATATATATATATATATATATATATATATATGACCATGAATTAATTTGCTAATCCTGAATTACACAGAGGAAGTGACTTTCTTACATGATTAATATTTTCCCTGAAATTACCAGTTATTATGGCAAATGCATCTTTCCCATTGAAGCTTTTCTCATGCAGGGTTGAACAGGGTAATATCTGTCCCATTATCCCATTGTCTTTATAAAATATATGCAGCCTGCTACCTAGGAAACTCGAGTGTAGGAGGAGCTGTTCTGAGAGACTGCACATGGCTCCAGTTGCCAAGGAAACTCAGGCTTTTTCTTCCTGTAAATGTGCAGAGCAGTTTCCCTATTAGGAATTGGGTTAACAGTGTTCTCAGAGGAAAAGCTGAGTGAGGAAGGTAGTAAGTTCTTTTCATACATGCAAACTGGATTGTAAACTCTGCATAAGCTGCAATGCAGTTTTCTTTTTTTCAGAATGGAGCTTTCAGCCATAAAAGTTAACTGGATTATCACATATTTTCTGACACAATTAAAAATATTAAAAAGTACAAAATCAATATCTCAAATAAAAAATAGAACATGTGAATAAAAAGAAAATGAATTTCTGAAAAATAAATGGCAGGTCCTAACAATATATGTTTCTAAATCCATGTTTTGAATGTGCACTAACTATTCTAATTAATTCTTTAAATCTAGCCCTCTTTTCTTATATTACTATTATTTTTGTGCTGAAAATCATCTATTTCATACTCTAACATTCTATTTTTGTCATTCTGGTATAATTAAAATATTCTGAAATATATAGTCCCAAATGATTTATTATACATGTACTTTTTTATTGTCTATTACCACATGTTATCATTTAGTAAGTCCATCAAATATCAACTATATTAAACCACCTTAGTTAAAACTTAGCAATATACTTCAAAAGTCCATAAAGAAAGCATGGACCATGGATGGAGAATAAAATAAGGGCAGGATGTGTAGCTCAGTGATAGAATACCTGCATAGCATGTGTGAGGTCCTGGGTTCTACCTACAGCATTGCACAATAAATAAATAAATAAATAAATAAATAAATAAATAGAAAATAGGGAAAATTGTGAATATTTGCATGCAAGAAAACAATTTTTTGGAAATTTCAGCCCTATTCTCTATGTTAGAATGATAGGTATCCAAACTAAATGCAGAGAGTTATACAAATATATTTTGTTGTAAAAATAACTGGAAAAGCTTGAGGTATTTCTTGGGAAATAAATCAGAAAGAATTATAATTCATCAAGTATTTATTGAGTAATGAAGGTGTGTCAAAGAAGGCACTCTATCCATCACTGATGGAACCTGGACTGTAATAGCCTATTTAGAGAGCAATTTGGAAAACTGTCTTCAATGCCTTAAAATGTCATTAGCTTTCATTGGGTCGAGCAACATAATTTCAGGCAATTTTCTCAAATAAACTACACGTTTTAAGGACAATAATCACACTTTGCCAAAAAAAAAAACCACCCTCAATTCCAGGTCTTGATCATTGACAAAGCCATGATAAAAGCATAGACTAGAATACTATGATGATATCCAACCATTAAAGTTAATAGTAGTGAGAAAAATATGCAATCGCATACAAATGCTCATCAGAAAATAATTGCAAAAAAGATCACTTTAAACCTATGAAAATATGTTAGAAGCAAATACTGAAAAGTATATAGACAGCTGGGCGTGGTGGCGCACTCTTGTAATCCCAGTACTTTGGGAGGTGGAGACCAGAGGATCTGGGTTCGCAGCCAGCCTCAGCTCGCTCGCTCTCTTGCTCTCTCTCTCTCTCTCTCTCTGTCTCTCTCTCCTTAGTGAGGCCCTCTGCAACTTCGTGAGACCCGGTTTCAAAGTAAAGTATAAAAAATAGGGCCAGGGGCGTAGCGCGGAGGTAGAACGCCCCTGGGTTCAATCCCCGGTACCACAAAAAAAAAAAAAAAAGTATATAGACCAAAGTATCAAGACTAGCTGGTCTGCCTGTTACTTTTCCTTGCTCTTTTTCTAAATCTACTAAATTGTTTGCACTGCGCATTTATTACATTTGCATTTAGAAAATGTTTCAAAAACTTATAAAGGATGACATTTAAATGGCATAGGGGATGCTTATGACATAATGTCAAATGAAGAAAAGCAAGTTCATACAATAGATAGCTATCAACATCACAGTGACTGCAGCTCCATCTGGGGTCCCATCTTGGAATAGTGTTAGCAGCCTGGCCTCAGCTATTGCCCAGAGATAAGAAGGGCCATCTGCAGGAGGAGGACGCAGCTCTTAATATTAACTGCAGACCTGTGGGCAGAAGCAGCCACAGGGAGTTGATAGAATTGAGGCAATGGAAATATAGAACACAGAATCAAAACAAAAGCGCTGAGCCTTCTAAGGCCTCCATTTGAGAATGAGGCATTACTAAATGAGAAGCACTCAAACATTGTTAAATTACGGGCTTCTGTAAAGGGGCTATCTGAATGGAAAAATGCAAAAAATAGAAGGCAGGCATGTGCTTAAGTCCGAGGGGGGCTGTTTTATGGTTTCTTCTGATTTAATGAGCATTTTGCATTTATGAGATTTACATGTAAAAATACATTTAACTAATATCTGAAAACCCAAAGTAATGAAACAGCACCAGAATATGAGGTTTGGGCATGGCAGCAGAGTTTGAAATCTATAGATGTCCACCAAGCTAGTTGATACATGAGTTATAAATAGCTATAGCTTAGAATACATGAGTCTTAAATAATTTTGCATAAATGCTGCATTTACAAGAGATATATTTGAAACAAGAGTTGCTGTGTTTGTGGAATACCTCCACCATCAAATATACTGTCAAATGATATATACCATTGAAGAGAAGTATTTACCAACAAATTATGCACTAGCCGGTAGAATGGATGAAAGCAATGTTGACCAGAAAACCAGGGATACCTTCTATGGCTTCTATGACACAAAATTTCATATCTTTGTTTTTGAAGTCCACAAAATTAAATGATAACATTATCTAAAAATTAACAACCTCAGATTGAAATCTGCAGACCAGTGATTTCAGTGAATGCTGAAAGCAGTAGCAAAATCACTATATCATCATTTTTCAGAGGTTACAAAACTTGTGAATTAGGCAAATACAATATATATTTTTTTTCTACTGGAAATTCAACCCAAGGACATTCTCATTTTACCTCCAAGCTACAACCCCAGCCCTTTTTACTTTATTTTAAAAATAAAGTAAAAGTTGCTGAGGATCTCACTAAGTCACTGAGGCTGACCTCAAACCTGTGATCCTCCAGTCTCAGCCTCCCAAGTAGTGGGATTACAGGGGTAAGCCACCATGCCTGGCTATAAATATAATATTTATTGCAAGATATTATCAATATCAACCTTCCAGAAATATGTCAGTAATAAAAGCCATTTAGTAAGAAATACATGAATGATGAGCTTCAGGAAAAATGAGCAATAACCTCATGATAGAAGCCACTAAAAAAAGATTAATTTAACTCACTTGACAAACCAAGGTACCTCAGTGGATCTCAAAACTGAAAGAAATATATTTGCCATGCAGAGTAGGAGGACCCAGCTAAAAGCTAGCTACAACTCCCAGCCTGATGACAATGTTCCCACACACCCTTGTACAGAAACCAGTGGAAAGATTGGCGGTCCTCATGCCGTTTCTGATCATTCGGCTGTGGATGGTGGAGAAATACTAGAACTAGCAACTGGCTTTCTGGAGTAGAAAGCTCTACTCGGCAGCACTTGTCAATGCCACTAGTTTCAATTCTCCCACCATAGCTTGCCAGTTTTAAGATACCTCTAGGATGACACTGACTGTATCTGAATATAAAGATAGGAAGGGATGTGCACATTTGACTCCTGCCAGGTACCGTAAGAGTTGGCTTCATCTCAGTACTAAGAACTATTTGTCCTCATAGCTCTTTGTTAAGGTACTAGTGAAAATCTTTAAAAAGAGAAAAGAGAAACAACAACAACAACAAAAATAGGCTCCAGTCAACTCAGATGAATTGCTTCATTGGTTTATGTTAATAGTCCCCTTTTTAACAGTAAAAGAACAAGTTGAAAGTCTTTACCCAAATAGGAAACAAGGAGTTTTATAGGACTTTCTGTTCTCAAATGTCACTAACCTAGATACAGAGATAGCATCCAGGTGACAGAGGTGAATCCTTAATATCTTCAAACCATGTGAGAAGTATGAGAGCTCTAAATTGCTGAGGGTAGCCTCAAACCAGTAATCCTCCTGTCTCAGCCTCCCAAATACTGAAAGTACAGGCACACACCACCACACCCAGTGAGAAGTGCGAACACTTTTAAATCATGCAATGTTAGTAGTGAGGAAAAGAGGAGAGGTGATTAAAGCAACTCTAGGAAGATGCTTCCGACTCTTTTTTTTTTTTTTTGCGGTACCGGGGATTGAACCCAGGGGCATTCTACCTCCGTGCTACATCCCCGGCCCTATTTTTTATACTTTATTTTGAAACTGGGTCTCACGAAGTTGCGGAGGGCCTCACTAGGTAGAGAGAGAGAGAGAGAGAGGTGAGGCTGGCCGCGAACCCGGATCCTCCGGTCTCTGCCTCCCAAAGTACTGGGATTACAAGCGTGCACCACCACGCCCAGCTCCAACTCTTATTTCAAATCGTTTAGTGAAGAAGCATTCCTGAGTGCTGCAGCAGGGACGACACAGGCTGTGCCGTGGGCATTTCAGGTTACGACTTTAAGAAAATCTGAATTATTGAATTTAAGCAATTTAAATTTAATCTAACAAAGTACATACAGATTAAGACAAAAGGACACTAATAAATAACCAAAGAAGAAAAAAAAAGATGTGTGTCTGATACTGTTCCATATCTATGTCCATTCTCTTGGCAACTGTATCATCCAATGAGGTTTCCTATGAAAGGAAAAGTTATATAAAATAATAAGGATTATCTACTCAGACAATTAAAAAGTACTCTAAATAGGACATGGCTTAGCGCTGCTATGCTTTGAATGTGTACTCTTCAAAATTCTGGTCTTGCCAAAGTGATGATAGCATTAAGAAGTGGAGTATTTAACAGGTGATTAGACCATGCGGGCTTCTTTCTCATGAATGGGATTAGAGCCCTTTTGATAGAGAATTCATGCATTTGACTTTCTTGCTGAGAACTGGTGTTTGTCATAGACATTTCTTGTTGTGTGGTCTTTTTCCCATCTCCAGCTATAATGCTAGATATGAAACTATACAGTTCTGATGATTTTGAATACAGCGATCCCATTTTATTAAAAAAAAGAAAGAAATGCACAAAAACCTACACATAGGTGGGCATGTATGTGACTATTTAGAAAAAAGAGATACATGTGATTACTTGTTTAGGAAAAATATATAGAGAGATATCACTGATATACTAATTCACAGAAAGATGCTTTTCCCTTCAACTAGATAAGAAATGGAAGTGTTTTTAACAGTAATAATGTGATCTTTTAGGAAAAAACAAGACTAGGCAAATAATACTAAAGTTCTTTATTCTGCAGTGATTACATCAATATGTTTCTGTTTTAAAGCAAATTCTTTTAAGACGTATATATCTAACTTAATGCATATTAATGAAAGAGGACAACTAGATGCTTGGAGGGGTTAGAACCATGCCGTATGAAGAAAGAGAAAACATAATTATAACTTTTTAACTGAAAACCTGAATGTACATGAAAATTTGTGGTGCTTTTTTTTCTCCAAATACTTGAAACTATTATTGTGTAGATAAGGGACTACACACTTGTAGTAGCAACTGTAATCTACCACACAGATCCTGCAAGTGGACAGTCCTTAGCTGTCAACCCCCTCTGAAAATCACCTCAACTGACAAAGCATATCTAGACTAAGCTCTGCCCCTACCCTGAAGCAGCCCAACAGACTAATCATTAATAAACACTGGGGCAAAGATAGCCCTATTTTTTTTTCCTGTGAATTCCCCTCACACACAAAGTAGGACAATCACAGTTCCCTAATTTTTATTAGAATTATTTATAATAAACATCATCTTCAACTCTATTAATAGAATAAAAATACCTTCATTTTCATTACTGAAATGTATGTTTTACTTGCTTTTATATTGTCTACACTCCTCCACAGTCTCTTACCATATATTGCTCCAAAATATTTTTTGGATAAATGAAAAGGAAATCTAAGAAGAGATGAAAAATAATTTAATAACAAAATAATATAATTACTATTAGAGGAAAATTAGTTTCTTCCACTTATAAAGTTTTACAAAATTAAAACATACAGGTTTGCATGAGTAGTTGACACACAGATGTTTATTTAACTATCTTTATATTGTTCCTAAACATCTGTTTCTGATGTTGGGAGACTAGTTAAAATTGTTGGTGTTGATTTCTAAGAGGTGCCTTTTTATTCTACATAGCTCATGTTATAGCTATCTGCTTTCATTTTGCTAATGTTAAACTTTTATTCACTTATAAATATGAAGTAGCAATTCCAGTGTGCTCCTGTATTAGTCAGCTTTCTGATGCTGTAACAAATGTCTGAGGTAAAAAACTTATAAAAAGAAAAGAGTTATTTTGCCTCACAGTTTTAGACCCCATTGCTTTTGGGCTTACAATGAAGTGGCACATCATGGCAGGACTACGTGGCAGAGCAAAAGGTTCACTTCATTGCTGGGAAGCTAGAAGAAAGAAAGAGGAAGGGACTAGCATATCAGTATCTCCCTTAAGGTCATGTCCCAATGACAGGAAGACCCACCACTAGGCTCCACATCTTAAAGGTTCCAGCAACTCCCAATAGCAGCAAGCTGAGAACTAGCCCTTTAACATAAGGGACTTTGGAGGACATTTAAGATCCAAACTACAGCAGCTCCAAACTGAAATTTTGGATACTTGGTTTAACAACTTAATGGGTTGTGAATTAGTAATAGTCTCCTGCTGGGTAGACATAATTCAAAGAGGCACCACTCCCTGTGTCCCCACTCCTGCTTCTCAAGGTCCTCAACCTTCCATGCATATTCCCTGTGTAATCCTCTCCCTGGAGAGTAGGTAAAATCTGTGCATGTGATAAGATATCACTGTAGTGATTAAGTTACTAATCTGTCAACCTTAAGGTAATCATAATAGAGACCTAATCCTATCTCATCTACAGTTTCTGATCCTATTCAAGGTATTAGCAGAATTTACTTTCTACTTTTTACAGGATTAAGATTCCATTTTCTTGGTGACTGTCTTCAGGAGGTCTGTTCAGATCCTAGTGACTGCCTGATTCTCTGTCATGGACACTTTTCACAACATGGCACCTTTCTTTTCTCTTGAGGACAGAGAGAAGCATTCTTCTGATGATTCATCTTCTTGTAAAGGGCACATCTGATTATATCACCTTTAAAAGCATGTTTTTGCAAGCTATAGACTTTGGGAATCATTTTAGCATGTCCATGTGTTGGGTTCCTTTTCTGAAGTATATTTTGACATATACTCATCAAGTTTTCTTTTATTATGTAAGCTTTGTATTTCTAGATGATTTTTTTCTTAAAGTTTAAATAAATTTAAAGTAAATTTAGACTGACATGAAATTATAAAAATAGTTCAATGAGTCCCCAGGTACCCTTCACCTAATTTCTTCCAGTGATAGATAATCTCTTATACACAACCACAGTATATTATTAAACTAATTTTTCCTGATGTCCAGTTCTATAAAATTTATGAGATTATTATTTATTATGATTATTTCATAATCCAAAAGAAACTCCACAATGTTACCCCTTTATAAATGTGACACTGACCCTAACCTAAAGCCCTAGTGACCTCAGGTCTGTTCATCATTATGATTTTGCCACTTTCAAAGTGCCATATAAGTAAAATTTTACAATGTGTTAACTTTTAAGGTTTTTTTTGGAATTGTCATTTTTTAGAAAAATATTAGCCTTAATAATGACTGTAGTTTTAGCTCATCATGTTTTAATTTCATTTTCTTAGTGATCAAGAATGTCAGATATCTTTTCGTATGGTTATTGTCATCTGCATATATTCTTTGTATTATCTCTTCAAGTGTTTTTCCTATTTTTATGAGTTTATTTTCTTCTAAGATCTAAACCTTAAATGATATAGACTAAGTCTTCCAAATCCCCAAACTGAAACCAAGCAAATAGACTCACCCAGGACAAAATAGAAAATCTGAATATGCCTGTAACTATTCAATTCATGGTCAAAATTCAATTCATGAACAAAACAAATGGTTAAAATAATTCTGAAAAAATATCTTTAGATCCAGATGGTTTCAAGAGTGAATTTTACCATATATTTAAGTAAGAAATATTGTGAGGCAAATTCCGTATTAGTTTTTCTTTCAAAGCAGAAATACATTTTACCTGTTTTTAAAATAAGAAAATTTAAATTAAAAAAGAATAAGCTATTTACTTCTTATGAAAATGTTAAGTGATAAACAGAAATAAATTTTAACCCAGGTCTTCTCATTTTATGCTCAGGCTGCTTCAACTCCATCACAGCTGCTTCACAAATGAGTAGCATGAGAGAACTACAGATTGGGTTTAGTTTTCTAATTCGGTGGTTTATAACTCCTCGGTTCATGGAACAATAAAATAGCTAATACTTTGTGGGAAATAATTTATAAGTAACGGCTGCTTTTATTTTTTCCCAGATATACATAGCACTAATGACAATTGTAATGATAATCTACTAGCATTATAAAAGGAAGACCATACAGTCATAAAAATGGCATAAACAAATAAACCATAATAAAGGAAAGTAATATGAAGTGCATATATTGTTTTGTAGAACTCTCATTTTATTGTATTTTACCTTTTTTGGCCATGAAATAAATGACAATATGGACCAAAGCTCATCTGAAGACAGATATTTGGAATAACTAATAGTAATAGTTTATTAAATTATAGCATTATTAGAGCATTTTCTGTGTGTCAGACATATTCAGTGCTTATAGTTATTCACTCTTTTCAACATCATAACTGCATGGCAAATCAGGTTCTATCACATTCCTCATTTTACAGATGATGTACCTGATGCAGGGCATTGCCCAAGGTCAAACAGTTGATAAGTGACAGATCAAGGATTGACAGCCAGAGAATCAGATTTTTTAAAAATTATTGGTGTATTGTAATCATACATCGTAATGGAGTTCAAAGTGATAGGGATACATGTACCCAGCACTTGGTGAGCTTCCCCCTGGGTCTCACCTCACTCCTTCTCCTTGGACATTATATGGAGGTTGGCATTGATAGTTTTGTATGCGTACATTATATCAGTTGAAGTGTTTACTTCATCAAATCTCCCTGCCCCCACCCACCTACCCTCCATCACTCCACTGAGATTTCTCCTCCTTTGTCTGGAGTTCGTTTTGTATCCCAATTTCTTCCTAGCTTCTACATACATGGAAAAACATATGATCCTTCATTTGTTGTGACTGGCTGATCTCACTTAGCATATTCTAGGTTCATCCATTTTCCTGCAAATGACATAATTTTGTTCTTCTTTATGGCTGAGTAGAATCCCATTGTGTGTATATTCCATAATTTCATAATCCATTCATCTGTTGATGGATACCTAGGCTGGTTCCATAATTTGGCTCTTGTGGATTTTGCTGCTATAAACATGAATATGCATATATTACTATAATATTCTGACTTTAATCCCTTTGGAAAGATACCCAGGAGTGGTATAGATGGATCATATGGTAATTTAATTTCTAGTCTTTTGAGGAACCTCTACACAGATCTTCAAAGCAGCTGTACTAATTTGCAATACCACTAACAATGTATAATAATTCCTATTTCCCCACATCCTTGCCCTCATTTATTATTGTTTGCATTTTTGATGATTGCCATTCTAATTGGGGTTAGATGGAATTTCAGTGTAGTTTTGATTTGCATCTCCCTGATTGCTAATGAGGTTGAACAGTTTTTTTCATATATTTATTAGCCTTAAACTGTGCTTTATTTTTTATTGTTCCTTATAAAAATAGGAATATGGAGAGAAAGTAGGTACATGATATGAATAATGTTACAGAAATTATTTTTTCAATTCAGTCTTCAAATGTGTGTGTGTGTGTGTGTGTGTGTGTGTGTGTGTGTATCCCCAATGTACTATTTTGTTAAAGAAAGAAATTATATTCTAATTACCCAATTGTTGAAATTTTATCTTAGATAAAATAATAATGCACTCTGTTGGATGGAAAAAGACTTTTTTTCTAGTTCTGCATTTCTGGTCTTAAATGAAGGTTAATATTTGAGAGCAGATGGGAGAGTACATCATTAAAATAGATAATGCTCACTGCAAAGAGATAGAATTCAGAAGCTTAAAATTTCAGTTGAGATTAGTCTTAAAAATATGACTCTTTTAAAAAATTTAATCTAAATAAATTCATGGTGCAAAGAAGCATTTAAAATAGCTCCCTGAAATGAAGTCATGCATCAAAGAGAATGATGATGTAGTGCTCAAATGCAAATAGGAAGTATTGATTCAGGGGAGCAGCTTTTGTATAAGAAGGAAAGACATAATGTTACTTTTCCAATTTGTTTTATGAGAAAATTAAAATGGACTTTCTAATCAAAATTTACTTCTTAAGCTGGGCATGGTGGCTCACACTTGTAATCCCAGTACTCGGGAGGCCGAGACCGGAGGATCCGGGTTCGCAGACAGCCTCAGCTACTTAGTGAGGCCCTCCGCAACTTAGTGAGACCCTGTTTCAAAATAAAGAATAATTATGTTAAGTGAGATTAGCCAATCACAAAAAATGAAGGGTCATATGTTTTCATTAATATG
>PVJS01002395.1:0-84875 GCA_004027185.1 Glis glis | reverse complement strand
AGTGAGGCCCTCTGCAACTTAGTGAGACCCTTTCTTTCTTTTTTTTTTTTTTTTTTTGCGGTACCAGAGATTGAACCCAGGGGCGTTCTACCTCCGTGCTACACCCCCGGCCCTATTTTTTATACTTTATTTTGAAACCGGGTCTCACGAAGTTGCGGAGGGCCTCACCAAGGAGAAAGAGAGAGAGAGAGAGAGAGAGAGAGAGAGACAGGGAGAGAGAGAGCGAGAGAGCTGAGGCTGGCCGCGAACCCGGATCCTCCGGTCTCCGCCTCCCAAAGTACTGGGATTACAAGCGTGCACCACCACGCCCGGCTGAGACCCTGTTTCAGAATAAAGAATAAAATAGAACTGAGGGTGTAGCTCAGAGGTAGGATGCCTCCAGGTTCAATCCCCGGTACCATACACACAAAAACAAAAACAAGAAAACACATACTTGCTCTTTGCTTTAAGCAATATATTAAATATTTTTAGCCAGGTGTGGTGGCACACTCCTGTAATCCCAGTACTTGGGAGACCGAGACAGGAGGATTGCAGGTTCGAAGCCAGCGTGAGCAACTTAGTGAGGTCTTCCGCAACTTAGCAAGACCCTGTTTCCAAATAAAAAATGAAGCCGGGCGTGGTGGCGCACGCTTGCAATCCCAGTACTTTGGGAGGTGGAGACCGGAGGATCCGGGTTCGCGGCCAGCCTCAGCTCTCTCTCTCTCTCTGTCTCCTTAGTGAGGCCCTCCGCAACTTCATGAGACCCGGTTTCAAAATAAAGTATAAAAAATAGGGCCGGGGGTGTAGCGCGGAGGTAGAATGCCTCTGGGTTCAATCCCCGGTACCGCAAAAAAAAAAAAAAAAAATAGGGCTGGGGGTGTAGCTTGGAGGTAGGATGCCTCTGGGTTCAATTCTCAGCTCCTCAAAAAAACATTTTTTTCATATTCCTAAAGGAGACAGTATGCCAAAAGGTAGCAAATCTGAATCCCTTCCATGATGTTTTCTCTGCCTCCTTCTCCAGGATATGCTGTCCCCAGTGCAACTGCACCTATGTCTGCAGCCCAGCTCAAGCAAGCAGTGGCCCTTGGACAAGACTTAGCGGCATACACTACCTATGAGGTCTACCCCACTTTTGCAGTGACTGCTCGAGGGGATGGATATGGAACCTTCTGAAGATAGCTTTCTTTTAATTTAAGAATAAGAAACACAATACTCAACTATAGAAGAAATAAACCTCTAACTCAGTCCCTTAATGGTGATAGCCATGCTTTTCTTAAAACAATGTATTTTCTAAGACTGTATAACTTATACTTATTGTAGAATCACGGAATGTGAATATTGTTCCTAAATGAAATCAAATGTTAAGGAGCCTTTTGTTTAATAGAAAACTGAAGAGCCATTGACCCTAAAAGTTGTTCTTCCAAGGTTCCTGAGTATCCTGGGAGTATGTTTACAAACACTGACAGAGTGGGGAGAGATCTCTTGACAGGCAAGAGCCAGGGCTGAGCAGCTCTGGGCAGTCAGCAACAAGGGGGCGCCAGTTTAACTCCAGAGTTTCAAACCCTGCCTCACACTGCTTTTGTGGCACAGAGTCACAAAGAGGCAAAAGGAAGGTAGGGGGAAGTTTTGCAAAAACGCCTTCACCGTTGCCCAGAGTGTGAGGCCTGTTCCCAGGCCCGAGACCATGAAAACTATCCAAGATGTTATGGATTCAGCATCACATCCATCTGAAAATTCCATCCAGTCAATTTGTCATAGATCGGGATCTTTCTGTTCCCTGTAGTCCCTGGGAATGTCCTAGAAATTGACATGACGTTTTGCAGATAAGGTTGAAACAAATCCAGCGCCATGTTTATTCAACTCATTGGCCCACACCAATTTTTCTCTGGAACTCCTGCCTGCCACAGGATGCCACAACGCAAAACCACGCCAACATGAAATGACTTTTTCTCATACTAATTTTTTGACCTATTCCATACTAATTTACTTTCATCTTAGATGCATTTTGTTCATCTCTAATATCATAATATCACTTAAATTGCTTTTTCCTATTCGGTAAATTGGCTGAAAAGTCATTTCAAAGAGAAAAGTAAAGATTTGTTTTTGGTTTTGCTTTGGTTGTTGCTGTTTTTTGTTTGGTTTTGAGGTGCTGGGGGTCAAACCCAGGGCCTTGTACAGGCTAAGCAGGCTCTCTACACTGATTCACCCCCTCTCCGCTCTTTTCCCATTTCATGGGTTGTTTTGCAGTACCCAGTTCACCACCTAGCAGCCAGAGACAGTTCTATTTACTTGGGGGTAGCCTCAAATTGTCTAACCCACTTATATTAAATTTGCAAATAATCCTTTCCTTTCCTTTCCTTTTACTTTCAATTAGAAGAGGTAGTTTGATCATTCCTGAGTCCTTTTGCTTTGAAACTGTCCCAGGAAAATCTTCCATCCCTCACTGCTGATGAGGAACTATTTCTTCAGACACTCAGCAAGACCGTTATTTGCCAAAATCCCCTAGTCTTGGGACTCTTCTCCGGGAACATCTGATGGTGATGGGGGGGGGGTGCCACAGACCAGGAATGGGGGTACAAAGAACGTGCTACTTTCCTGCCATACTCGTAAATGATTGCTTTGTTTAAAACAGAAATAATCTAAGTCCAATACTAAATTCCTATTTTATTACTTCAGTCTCATTAGTGCTTTAAGACAAATAGTACTAGAATTTCCATTTTAAAAAATCCTTCGGCCTTCATGAAATTCTACAGAATTCAAAGGAAAACATAAACACAAAGGTGTGTCAAAAATTTTGTCAGCTTCTTAATGGAGTTCCGTGATCCAAAATTGGGCCAGATTCCAATCAAAGTCAGATAAATTTCAATCACAATTAAAAGTTCTTATAATCTTTCAGTTCTATTAACTCCAATCAGACATAAAAGGCTCCAAAACTACAGCTGAAATCTGAAAAGCTCTGGTGCTTTCTGTTTTACATTTAGCTTTTCACATTCCCAAGGATAGTCGTTCCCACACTTGGCTGCATATTTGAAACACCGGAAGAGTTTTTAAATAAGCTAACGCCAAGATCACACCTCATACCAATTACATAGAATGTCTTGGAGTGGGGGCCCGGCATCAATTTATCTACCAGCATTTTTTAAAGATTCTTCAGTGATTTCATTGTGCAACTGTGTTTGGAGACTGTTATATTCTCTGAATTTCCACTCTATCTCTTAGGGGTTTTTCTTCTTTTTAATTTCACTTTCATTAAATAGAAAAAGGTGTGGAAATTTCTCTAAGTAAAACAAATAGCCAAATCGTATTTCTACATATACTTTCCTCATAAACAGTCATCTGAAATTGAATATAATTCATGTTGGCTTCAAACTAATCTTGAGCCAAACTCTAAAAGGAGAAAATGAAAAATTCTTCCTAAAACACTTTTTATATCCAAATTTATACTGCCCCACAGATCTGCTTTTATTGTTAAAAAGAGTAATTACATTTACATAGCAAATGTCCTTTGGGTCAGGCAAATTTCTACTCAGCCTAAAAAAGCATTCCAAACTTCAAGAGCAAAAATTTTGATTTTCCTTAGAAACTTTGTAAATAAATAGCAAAGGGCATTCTGTATGTTTAGTCAATGCAAAATAGAAGAATTGATCCAGAGAAGTCTTAAATTGATTTAACATGAAAATATAATTAGTTACCACAGAAATCTCCTTATGAGAAAAACCATTATTTTGAATGCGATTATCTTCACTTTTTTAAAAGATTAAGAACAGAGGTCTAAACATAAAAAGGATACTAACATGTCAAGAAAATTACCAGTGGAATACCACATCATTACTTTTGAGGAAACACACAAGTATTCATGACTTTTTTGCCTCCTTGGGACTGCTTTTTATACAAGTGAGTAGATGTATTTTTGTGTTTTGATGAATTTTTACTTTATTTTAGTAATATCTAGAGGACACGTTGAATTCTATCTGAATGTATTCAAAGGAAATATCAATGTATCTACCATGCTATATGCTTATTCTTGTATAGGGCAAGTCCTGCTATGATGAGTCTGAAACGGTGAAAAAAAATGAACTTTTTAAAACCAAGTGTAAGCCGGGCATGGTGGCGCAAGCTTGTAATCCTGGTACCTGGGAGACTGAGATAGGAGGATCACAAGTTCGCAGCCAGCCTCAGCTACTTAGTGAGGCCCTCCGCAACTTAATGAGACCCTGTTTCAAAATAAAGAATAAAAAATAGGGCTGGGGGTGTAGCTCAGAGGTAGAAGCCCCTGGGATCAATCCCCCATACCGCAAAAATAAATAAATAAATAAATAAATAAAGTGTAGAATCAAAGGTTAATTTGCATAATGTTCATATTTTAGACTTATGAAATGAACACCTATTTAACACCTTAATATCTTATGTATCATTATCCATTTTTTATTTCTTACTTGACTACTTCCTAATAATTATCCATAAAAGAAATGTAAAAGTAGTCAATGAAGTGATTATAACTAAACACCCAAACCAATAATTTAGACATCTAGTAAGCTAGAATTGGGTTTCTAAATTTTGGCAATTAATAGCTTATTGATGATTAAAATCAGCCCCATGTTACTTAGACAGGAGGAAAGGGAACAGCAATGGGACTGGCTGTTTCTTTTCTTACCTACAAAAATGCTGCCTCATCTCAGGCTATGTGTTTGTATTTGCCAATGTTAGAACAAATTACAATAAAGTAAAGCAAGTCATACTATGAGTGAAACAATTAAGAAAAAGATTTTTTTTCTCAGCCCCATTTCCTCTTTATTTATGGAGTAAAACATTGATTTTTTTTGGTACTGGGGATTGACCCAGGGGCATTCTACCTCTGAGCTACACCCCCAGCCCTATTTTTTATTCTTTATTTTGAAACAGGGTCTCACTAACTTTCGGAGGACCTCACTAAGTAGCTGAGGCTGGCCGTGAACCTGCGATCCTTCTGTCTCAGCCTCCCAAGTACTGGGATTACAAGCATGCACCACCACGCCCGGCTTAAACATTAATTTTTATTAAATAAAAACTAGTACAGGCCAGACATGGTGGCACACATCTGTAATCCCAGTATTTGGGAGGCTGAGACAGGAAGATCACAAGTTTGAGGCCATCCTCAGCAAAATAGCGAGGCCTTTGGCAACCTAGTATGACTCTGTTTCAAAATAAGTAAATAAATAAATAATAAGCAAGTAAATAAAGAGGGTTGGGTGTGTAGCCTGAAGGTAGAATGTCCCTGGGTTCAATCCCCAGTTACCAAAAAAAAAAGTACAGAATATTCTATCACCCCCCGAAACAGCTAATATTTTAAAAGCCAGATTGTTCTTACAATGTTTATACAGAAAATAAAATGCATAGGTTGAATGTAGTTAGCAATGGATATTTGAACACATAGACTCCTTTTGGGGAGACTACAAACTTAATGTGTCCACAGTTCTCCTCATATTTGCAGGAAAGATTAAAAACAACAACAAAAAACAAACAAACAAAACTTTATACTATAGCTAATAATGAAAAGAAATTCATAATACAGAAGGGAAAAACAACTTGGAAATCAAAAGCCTTTGTTCATTCAAATGTGCCTGCAATAAAATAAGGAAGTCCTCTGCATTACCGCTCACTAGTCTTTTCTCCTAATTTGAAAGAGAAATCAAGGAAAGCCCACGCCTTGCATTCTTTTTTCATGTGATACTTTCACTGACAGAAGGGCAGATAGCAAGAAACAGCACCTTTAAAAAAGTAAGCAACCAGCTGTGCATCGGCACTTGCCTGTAATCCCAGTACTTTGGAGGTTCAGACAGGAGGTCGCAGGTTCAAGGCTGGAGCATGGTAACTTAAACAGACCCTGTTTCAAAATAAAAAGATAAAAAAAAAAAGCTAGGGGTGTAGCTCAGTAATAGAATGTCCCTGTTCAATCCCCAGCATCACACACACACACCCCAAAAAAAGCATTTTGCCTTTTTCCCTTTCTCACAAATTTGCTTAAACACTAATTTCCAGCCGGGCGTGGTGGTGCACACTTGTAATCCCAGTACTTGGGAGGCTGAGACAGGAAGATCGCAGGTTCACAGCCAGCCTCAGCTACTTAGTGAGGCCCTCCGCAACTTAGTGAGACCCTGCTTCAAAATAAAGAATAAAAAAATAGGGCTGGGGCTGTAGCTCGGAGGTAGAATGCCCCTGGGTTCAATCCCCAGTACCACAAAAAAAAAAAAAATTTAAAAAAACCCACTAATTTCCTTGCACATAACTTGACTATTATGTTTGCTCACCAGCTCTTCTTTATTCAAAGATCCTTACATAACCTGGTACACAGCTTTTATCATTTTAATGGAAAATAATACTGAGGTGTTATTTTCCTTTTTATAGAATTTTTGTTCTTCCTTTATTCTCTTTACTAATACTGAGAATTAAACAAATTTTGCCAGCTTTATTGCTATTAGCCAACCAAACATCCCTCACAGAATGTGTGATCAGTCAGTGTTTACTATGCGACTATTCTTAAGCCAGAAACTGTGAATACAAGTAGACTTATTGTGAGGCACAGAGTGCAGTGGTCCATTCTGCATTTTTCAAACCTAAATATAATTGCATCAGCTACTAGGTTTTGCCACTTGGTCAGGCTATAAATCAACTCCATTCTAAATCATTAAGTTTCCACTATCAGTGCCAAACACCAAGTTGGTAGAGTCCTTTTTAAAGATGAATTTAATATTTAACCTATTATTGTTATTTAAGTAAAATGAGTTTTCAAGTGTTTACCCCAGAGAAATATAAAGAACAATATGTATGCAAAAAATAGGAGAAGAAGATATACTTGTAGATTCAGAAGAAGCTTTAAAACATGGAATTGACAAATTCCCATACTGATGATTTATGATATTAATGAGCAGGCACCATGCTTTTCACTTACTTGAAGACATTTTGGTCATTAAGTATTTCTGTTTTCTAAGAGTGCTTGTGTCCATAAAATTCAAAAACCTATTTTTAACAAGCCTTAGCCATACCTATATTTTTTGGCAATAAATTATTTGCAATGGAGTATACATAATACAAATGTACAATCTTACTTTTAAATCTGGCATTTTTACTATAATTCCTAACAGATCTTTGGGTTCCCAGACTACAAATATATCAATTTAAGTCAATCATCATTATCACTGGTTTAATTGTTCAATGTAATTATTGGTATTTTTGTTCCTGTTCCTCTATAGAATTCTCCTTTTACCCATTTTTCTGACTGCAGTACAGCTAGACACTATTATCCCTTATCTCTCCACGGAAAGCAAGCTGCTGCAGTGAGATGCATTTCTAAATTTCCAGATGTTAAACAATCCCTTGTTTCTTTTTCTTTTTGCTATTGTTTTTATTTATGTAAAATTAGGTATAGTACCAAAAGAAAGAGATAAAAACAGTATTAAAGAGTGTGCATAAAGCACTTATTTTTGTACTATGAGTATAATGTTTGATAGAATTCTAACCGTGATCTAACTATATTAAGTAAAATTATACTATTCACTTATTGGGGAAATAATCATTGGTTTGGAAGATCTATATATATTGGGCACCTTAGAATTATAAGTCACATGAAATGAGAAATGATGCAATACTGTGTAATTCCAGGAGGGTAAAATGGTTTTAATTGAATTTTACAGTACCATGATAAAATTTTCAAAATTATCAACATGAGTTGCTGTCTACTTTCTTCTTTCCTGAAAACTAAAGTTTTGCATGTTTTGAGTAAATATGAATATTAGTAATTCATATCGGCCTGGGAAGGGGAGACTCACCTCAGGGCTCCCGGGGTCCTTGGCTCTGTGAGGAAAAGAATTTCAACACGCGCCAGTCAGAGAAAAGACAGAGGTTTAATTCAAGAAAAGGGAAATACACGTTCAGGGAAACGCGGGCCACCTCAAGATGTGCGAGCACCCCCAGACTTTTTCACAGTCCCCTTTTTATAGGCACTGAAGATGGGGAGGGGTTGGTTAGAGGTACAGGGAGGGAAAATACCTCCTTTCTTTAAAGTTTTTTATGTGGGCAAAAGATGTGGATTCCCTCCAACGGGCTTTCCAGGAGTGGTAGACAAGAAGTCAGCAGCAGAGACAGGTGAAACTCTTTCTCTAGAATCTAATCGTCTCAGGAATTTCAGATGTGAAACTAGCCCATTGTGATTTAAAGATACAGGTTTTGCCCAGCAAAGCCCAGTCAAGCCCTGCAGAAGCTAATGGTTTTAGACTTTTTAAAACTGTATTTTCCTTTCCTTCCCAATTTGTCTCCTTTCTGCCTAATATTTTACCTCTTCTATTCTACCTCATCACATAATACATGTTAGTGATAAAGATGGCAGTGTGTTTTTCTTTTAGGGTATTTAAGTTTCCCTTAAGCAATGTGTTAGGTAGCATTCCAACCTCTTTTGTTGAAATTAGATGATCTGTTACTGCTTTCTTCATAGTATGTTAATTCAGGAAGTGTCTCTATAAAAAATAACTATGAGACTCTGATCCCTATGACTTAGGCTGACAACCCCATAGAAAGAGAATAGAGCAGGACATATCCAGGAATATGCAGCAAAGGCATACATGGAGCCATGACAACTTCAGCCTAAAGAGAAAAGAAAGAAGGGAGATTGAGAACCAGCAACAGCTCTAGCACTGCAGGTGAATTCAAACAAAAGGAGCTGGGCCCCACAGATAAAAGATCGAACCTCCTTAAAAGAGAGATCTTGCCGGGCGTGGTGGCCCACGCTTGTAATCCCAGTACTTTGGGAGGCAGAGACCGGAGGATCCAGGTTCGCGGCCAGCCTCAGCTCTCTGTCTCTCTTCCTGTCTCTCTCTCTCTCTCTCTCTCTCTCATCATGCAAACCTCAGCTTTAGCATTTCCTCACTGCATGACTATGATCACTACTTACCTTCTCTTAGCCTTACTTACTTCATCTGCAAAATGACCATAGTGATAATATATCACTGGAGAAATGCCTTATATCTACAGGGCTGTGAGGCAAAAGCACCCAGGGCCGTTGCAGTTGCTACTGTAAACCACCTCCCTAGAAAACCTGATGTTCCTTCAAAAGAGCAAGGAAAACTCAAGGTCTAACGGTGGCTCAGTTTCAGTTTCCACTGCTGAACCCTCTGTCATTTGCATGTCACCTGGAAGATAAAACAATCCTTTAGAGAATGAAAACAGGGAAATGAAAGTAGCAGTCAGAAAAGGTAACTCTGAGCACTGTATCCACCACTGCGAGCTGCATAATCACAGGCCAGCCATGCCACCGTGAGGGCCTCAGCCTCCCTGCTTTGCAAAGAAGTAACACTGAAATGAGTGAGAGGTCATGGTGAATGCCTCAGCCATTAGGTGGCCGACCAATGACAGGTGTTCTGCTTACGGAAGACAGGAGCTGCAGGGGACCTTAGAAACCAGCTAGATGTCAAAATAAGGGGGAATCTTGGAATTTCCTGAAGTTTTTCATAGCCAGTATGTTGGGAATCCAAGGAAAGGGAAGTGAAACCACTTCCATGTTGGAGAAGCGTGGGGCGTTTCTATACAGCTGTGGGTCTCAAGCCTCAGCAGCATCGGAACCACCGGGAATGCATGTTAACACACAGATTGCAGGTCCCCACCCCGAAGTTTCTGATTTTGTGGGTCAGGGGAATGGACCATGAGTTTGCATTTCCAACAAGTTCTCCAATGATACTGACACTGCTAGCCTAAAGACCACAGAAATAAAATTGGAATTTTATGTTCAAAACAAGGGCCCTTGTGTTGTGGATGGCCTTTCTGCTGTGCCAAGCTCTGTGCTGGAAGCTTCCTCACTTAATCTTCAAAACACCCTTTGAGAGTCACCCTTTGTGGTGGCGCACGCTTGTAATCCCAGTACTTGGGAGGCTGAGATCGGAGGATCTGGGTTCGCGGTCAGCCTCAGCTACTTAGTGAGGCCCTCCGCAACTTAGTGAGACTCTGTTTCAAAATAAAGAATAAAAAAAAAAAAATAGGGCTGGGGATGTAGCTTGGAGGTAGAATGCCCCTGGGTTCAATCCCCGGTACCGCAAAAAAAAAAGATCACAATGAAATAAAAAGACAGTAATGGTGAAAATATTTGGATTGAAACCTTTAAATAATTTAATGCAAAAAACATAGCGAATAACTTTCATATAGTAGAATTTTCCAAAGTTTATCAGACATCTAACCACATGTAGAAAGAGCATTTTTTTTTCGGTACCTGGGATTGAACCCAGGGGCGTTCTACCTCCACGCTACACCCCTGGCCCTATTTTTTATACTTTATTTTGAAACCGGGTCTCACAAAGTTGCAGAGGGCCTTCACTAAGTAGAGAGAGAGAGAGAGACAGGGAGAGAGAGCTGAGGCTGGCCGCAAACCCGGATCCTCCAGTCTCCGCCTCCCAAAGCACTGGGATTACAAGCGTGCGCCACCACGCCCGGCGAAAGAGCATTTTTTCAATAAAATATGGGCTACAACAAAGAGTCTACAGAAGGTGTTAATTCAAATTTATTAATAAAAATGCAAACCTGAAGAATAATATAGGAATCAACTAAAAATAACAAGAACATATTTGTAATTGGAGGCCCAGAAGGACAGGAGAAGAGAACATGGCAGGAAAACATTTAAATAAATAAAGGCTGAAATATTTCCAAATATGATGGAAATTATCAAGCAAGAGAGATCATTTGGGGCTCAGGAGAAGAATCTGTGAAACTTGTAATGAAAAAATATTTTTATTGAATGCGTCATCAAAACTAGAAATGAACACACTCAGACTCAATATGTATTTAGAAAGAAGAAAATAGAAGCTACCTATGATGGTTAGTCTTTCTCTGGCTTACTTGCAGCTCTGTGATCAGTGTTGTCAGGCAGATGCACTCCCATGCTCTGTAAAAGGTTGGAGGCTGGCCCTGCCAGTCCAGCTTGGGAGCTATAGGATTCCAATATATTTGAAACCAGGTTGAGATCTACATCCACTGGTGCCATAACAGGATCTTCTGCACCAGAATCTTCCTCATCTGAATTGTTCTTGGTACTCTGAGATGGAGGTTCCTTATTCTGTAGGGGAAAGAAAATCATAGAATCATATGCCCTTAGGCTGGATGTTGGTATCAATAAAAAGCTATAACTAAGCAACAAGGTACATTTGAATTTCAAATAAAAATAACATTTATTATCCTTTGGGATAGAAAGATATACCAAAAAGTCATAACTAGTAAATAGATTGTCAAAAAAAAAGTATGACTATGGATTCTCTACCATGTCAAGCATTTGTAGAACTACCTTACTTCCAAGCAAAAGACCATGTTTGGTTCCTTCTCAAGCACTGTTTCCACAATACAAAGTCAAAGTTATAGCAATATCCTGACACTACACAGTTCCCAGAATTGATAAAAAAAATCTTACAGGCTTACTGCTTATAAATAACTTCATAATAATGAGTACAAGAACTTTTTAGGAAAAATGTGAAAACACATGTCACGAGTTGCCAACAAATAAGCACAAGTAGTAACACATGAAAGTGTGTCAGGCAGCAGTGCAGTACACTACACATTACTATGCAGTGTGCACTGTCCCAGTGCCCTGTTTATAGAACAGCTATTTCTGAATAGTGATAATTTGAAATAACAGTGCATTACTCAAAATAAAATGAGATAGCTCTAGAAACCTAGCTCTAGAAAATACTTCCATGAATGCATTTCTTATATTACATATTAGTTGTTGTTATAGTTAGATATAGAATGTCCCCTGAAGAGCTCATGTGTTAATGTTCAGAATTGATGTAATTAAGCCAGGAGGGTCGTAATCTCATCAGTGTGTGGCTCCAGTGTGATGGGTTGGCTGGGAGTAATCTGGGCAGGTGGGGTGTGGCTGCAGAGGTGGGTCCCTGAGGGTATGGCCTTAGGCACTGTGCTTTTGTCTTTGGATTCCCTTGCTTGCTTGCTGTCTTTGGCTTCTGATCTCCATGAAGTGAAAGCAGAGCCCTGGCTTTGTCTCAAAATAAGATTTAAAAAGGGCTGGGGATATAGAGCACACCTGGGTTCAATCTCCAATACCCTCCCCCCACACACAGAGAAATAAACATAAAATTTTTCTTCTAAATCAAAGTTCCCTTTGTTCCCACAATAACAAAGCTTAAGGTAAAAACATAACCTTTCTTGAGGTCCAACCACAAAGACTCTAAATTGTTACTTGGCCTCTGGTTTCACAGGCTGAGCAAAGGATTTGAAAGAATGCAGCTTGATCTATAGTCCTTCCTATCCTTGTGACTCAAAGTGTGCCCACAGACCAGCAAAACATGTATACCTCATAGCTTATTAGAAGTGGACAATCTCAGGCTTCATCCCAGACCTGCTTAATCAAAATCCAAATTGTAGCTGGGTGCATTGGTGCACACCTATAATCCCAGTACTTGAGAGGCTGAGACAGGAGGATGGCAAGTTCAAGGACAGTCTTGACAACTTAGGGAGATCCTGTTTCAAACTAAAAAGTAAAATAGGCCTGGGAGTGTAGCTCAGTAGTAGAGCATCCCTGGGTTCAATCCCCAGTACAAAAAAAAAAAAAATCCAAATTGTAACAAGCTCCTAAAGTGGTTTATATTTATAATGAAACTTAAGAAAGATTGCTTTAGATAATGTTTGGTTTCTTTTATGTTTTGGCAATACTGAAAGTTATTAGATTTTTAAATGTGGTTTAGATGATCAAAGCAAAGGGAATTAAGATTATTTGGGGTCTATTATGGGCTTTACTGCTATCTTACACTAATTCTATGACATGAGAATTACTGGTTAATGGATACATTCACAGTGGGTGGCTGGAGTAGATTTCAAACTCTGATCCATGAAACTCTAGGGTCCATGCTCCTCCCATAATGCCTCTGTCTGGGGCTAGACAGTGTTGGCATAAAAACTAGAATAAAAATGTGATGAAAGATGAATTCTAAATATGGCTTTAAGCCGGGTGTGGTGGCACACACCTGTAATCCCAGTACTTGGGAGGCTGAGACAGGAGGATCGCAGGTTCGAAGACAGCCTCAGCAAGTAGTGAGACTCTCATCAACCTAGTGAGACCCTGTTTCAAAATAAAAATAAAATAGGGCTGGGGTTATAGCTTGGAGGTAGACTGCCCCTGGATTCAATACCCAGTACCACCAAAAATAAATAAATAAAAAAAATAAAACTCCATTTATTGTGACAGTAGTAGTATGCAATCATATACTGATTTGAGCATATTTTATGATTATAGGTATCATAGAATAAGTTATATAATTAAGTTTATGTTCAGGAAATAAGTTTATAATCTTTATTTTTTTTGGTGCTGAGGACTGAAGGGCCTTGTGCATACTAAGCATGTGTTCTATCACTGAGTTAGACCCCAGTTATTATTTTTTTCCTCCCTGAGACAGAGTCTCACTATGTTGCCCAGACAGAAGTCTCAAACTAGCCGGGTGTGGTGGCGCACGCTTGTAATCCTAGTACTTGGGAGGCTGCGACAGGAGGATCGCAAGTTCGTGGACAGCATCAGCAATTTAGTGAGGCTCTGAGCAACCTAGTGAGACGCTGTTTCCAAATAGAAATAAAATCAGTCTGGGGGTGTAGCTCGGAGGTGGGATGCCTCTGGGTTCAATTCCCAGTACCACCAAAAAAAAAAAAAAACCTCAAACTCCTGGACTCAAGTAATCCTCCTGCCTCAGTCTACCAAGTAGCTGGGAATACAAGCATGTGCCACCACACCTAGATCATATAATCTTTTACCTTACTTACCAGAGTTAGGAAAAAATTAACATGCTTGAAGCTGAGGTTATAGCTCAGTGGTAGAGTGTGTGCTTAGCATGTGCAAGGCCCTAGATGCAAACCCAAGCACCCCCAAAAAATTATCATTCTTATTTGTTTCAACTCACACAAATCAAAAGAAAACTAAAATGTGATTTTAGTTATCCTACATAATAGATTTAGAAAAGAGGTTAAAAAGACACTCACCACCTGCTTTCGGGTAGTGAAACTTTTTCCAATGTTGGTATGTGCCAGTTCCTGGTCCATCTGGGCCATATATGACTTGAGATTATCAAGGGTTCCTTTCAGAGAAGCCTCTTCACCATGTTCCTGTGATTCAAGGTCCAAATCATCATCACTATCTAAAGATTCAAATTCTTCTTCATCCATATCATCAGAGTCTGATTCATGAGGCCTTGGCCCTATAGAGACCCAGAAAGAGTCACTTGGAAATGTTTTTTGAGTAATTACACCACTAAAAAGAATTAGAATGTTACACACAGAGCAAGACTAATATAGATAGTCAAACTACCTTACAAAAATCCCTTTCAGGGGACTGAAATCAGTAACATATGTATATCCATGTTCATAGCAGCACAATTCACTATAGCCAAATTATGAAACCAACCTAGGTGTCCATCAACAGATGAATGGATTACAAAACTGTGGGATATACACACAAGAGAATTCTACTCAGCAATAAAGAAGAACAAAATTATGTCATTTGCAGGAAAATGGAAGGACCTGGAGAACATTATGTGAAGTGAGATCAGCCAATCACAGAAAGTGAAGGGTCATATGTTTTCCCTCATATGCAGAAGCTAGGGAGTGATCTGGATACCAGAGGGACTTCAGCTCATGGAGGAGAAACCTCAGTGGAGAAACCTCAGTGGAGCCAGGGAGAGGGGGAGAAGGAGGAGCAATGAAGGAATCACTTCCACTGACATTATGTACATATGTGAGAACACCAATGTCACTCTCAATACCGTGTATGGGGAAGGGGGGAGAATGGAGAGGGAGCCAGGGGAAAGCCCGCCAAGTGCTATGCACTCATGTATGTCACTATCACTGTGATTTACATTATGATGTGAGACTATAATACACCAATAAAGTATATTAAAAGATCCCTTTCAGAAATGGTGATGCTGACAGATATTTGCAGGAAAACACATAGGCAGGGCCAAGAGATCAAGAGCTTTAGAAAAAATAAATTCAATTAATTTTTTTTTTGCAGTACTGGGAATTGAACCCAGGGGCATTCTACCTCCGAGCTACACCCCCAGCCCTATTTTTGTTCTTCATTTTTGAAACAGGGTCTCACTAAGTTGCGGAGGGCCTCACTAAGTAGCTGAGGCTGGCTGCGAACCTGCAATCCTCCTGTCTCAGCCTCCCAAGTACTGGGATTACAAGCGTGCGCCACCACGCCCGGCTTAAATATTTTCTTTCTTTAAAAATTTTAAAAAACTGGGCTGGGGGGTATAGCTAAATGGTAGAGCACTTACCTAGCATGCACAAAGCCCTGGTTTTGATCTCCAATACCACACACAAAAAATAATAAAAATTTAAAACTACATGATACACGACTACATCCTGATATAAACATTAAAGCGTACAGAAATGTTGTCTAGCACTGAGCTATATCCCCAGCCCTTTTTATTCTACTCTGAGACAGGGTCTTGCCAAGTTGCCCAGGCTGGCCTCCTGCTTCAGCCTCCTAGGTAACTAGACTTACAGGCGTGCAGCACCATCCCCAGCTCGCTTTCTCCTCAGAGATGTCTTTTAACAGTTTGGTCAGTATGTAGGCCTTCATCTATGTAGTTCTGTACACATACATATATAAACACGTAATTTTCTTGTTTCACATAGATATTACTATAATGCTCACATTGAACTGGATTTTTCTTCCACTTAGTTATATGTATTAGAGGTCTTCCTTTGTCAGAATATACAGATGGACTTCATTCTTCATTACGGCTGTGCAGATTTCATAATACAGATATACAGGACATACAGTGACCCATTTCCCTCTGGGTGTACATTTAAGATATTCCAATTTTTTGCTGCAACAATGCTGCAATGACCATCTTAGCACATTTAACTTTTTCACAGAGTAAATCCCTGCTAAGTCAAAAGTTAGGAACATTCTAGAGTACTCAACCGCCCTGTTAAAAGGCAACTTATACTGCTATCCCCAGAGTTTGACAATGTTCATTTTTCCAACCCTTAAAATAAACTGGTTATTATCTATCTTTAAAATCTTTCAGCCCGGTGTGGTGGCGCACGCTTGTAATCCCTAGTATTTGGGAGGCTGAGGCAGAAGGATAGCAGGTTCGAGGACAGCCTCAGCAAATAGTGAGACTCTCATCAACCTAGTGAGACCCCGTTTCAAACTAAACATAAAATAGGGCTGGGGGTATAGCTCAGAGGTAGAATGCCCCTGGGCTCAATCCCCAGTACCACACATACACACAAAAATCTTTCAATATGTTGAGCAAAAATAAAGTTCATATTTTTATTATGCATTTATTTGCTTACTAGAAAGGGTTAAACATTTTCAAACATTTACTGAATATATTTCTTTTTCAGTGAACTGCCTATTCATATCCTGTGCTAATTTTTTATTAGGCTGCTTATCACTTTCTTATTGATTTATAAATATAGTAAGTCTGAAAGAGAAAAACAACAATATAATATAGGAGTCATGGTAAAATCCCATCTTAACACACAGCATCCATTCACTCAAATACTTAATGAACAGCCACTACGTCAAGCACTGAGTGGGCAGCCTCTGTGAAATCACTCAACAGGGCAGTAATCCATGGTTGAAGGCAACTCAAAAACATGAAGAAAAGCAGATGTTTCGACTTCTGAGTGATCTAACACTCCAGTTCTCTAGCAATAACCACACTTCTTACAGTTTCAAAATGAGAGTAAACATCCCAGTGTAACTCACCTAAAATCTTATCAAAATAATTAAGAAACGAGTCTGCATCAAAAGTGATTGGAGCCTCAGAAGGTTCTCTGCAAGATTAAAGGGAAAACACAATTAATTTATAGTGAACACAACTCTCTGAGGCTTTTTCTAAAGTGGTGCATTTCTTAGGAAAACTACCAGAAATACTGTAAAAGAAAGACAGCAAGAAAAATTGTGGTCTTAATAAAAAACATATTTTTTGTGCTTACTGACCTTACAGATCAACAAAAATAGGAAAGTCTGATGAAACAAAATTAAAAATTTCACCTTATTATTATTTTTTTTTTTTGCGGTACTGGGGATTGAACCTAGGGGCATTCTACTTCTGAGCTCCACCCCCAGCACTATTTTTTTATTCTTTATTTTGAAACAGGGTTTCACTAAGTTGCAGAGGGCCTCACTAAGTAGCTGAGGCTGGCCGCGAATCTGGATCCTTCTGTCTCAGCCTCCCAAGTACTGGGATTACAAGCGTGCGCCACCATGCCTGGCTAAAATTTCACCTTATTTATGCACATTTAGTTTATGCATTTAGGGACCCACCCAACTCTGTACCCCCTACAAGATATATCTAGCATTAGTTAAAAAAAAGTTATTTATCTGAGTTTATTTACAGAAAGGTTATTCATTTAATAACCAAAGCTTAAAAAATAAATTCAGAACATACTTTCCCTTATCCCTACTTTCTTAAAGTGAGAATAATAAACCCAAATTTTAATCTTTTCAGAAGACTTAAGAGCATCAACACTAATAAAGATAAATTTGCTATGCAAATAACAATTCTACTTTTTTTCCTTGTTACTTGACAAATGTAATTTCACTTATCTTGTGTTGTTATTTCTACCTCTGTTGAGTCCCCTTGTCCTCTTACTTTGAGTTTGTAGCTCCCAACCTGCTTGTAAAGTAGGACATCAGAAGTCTGAGCTTACTGAGAGCTGCATGCTAAGAACCCATGAGGCTCTGGGGAGAAATCTAAAGAGCATACTGTTTGGTTTCCACCATGGGTGGCAGCTTATTTATTTATTTATTTACTTATTTACTTAATTACTTAGTGGTGCTGGGTATTGAACCCAGTAGCATTCTATCTCTGAGCTATACCCCTAACCCTATTTTATTTTTTGTTTGGAAACAGGCTGTCCTCAAACCTGCAATTCTCCTGTCTCAGCCTCCCAAGTACTGGGATTACAGGTGTGCGCCATCACGCACAGTTGGATGGCGGCTTGTAGATCTGGTAAGGAGTCTTTCAGGCTTACTTTAAGTATCGCAAAGGATCAGGCTACTAGAAATGTTACTTCAGGTAAGTTAGTTATCACCATACCAGGCACCAAAAGAGGGAAAATGCAATGCAAATCATTTACTAAAAGGAAAAAAAGAAGTGGAAAACGTGGAAGTGGATGACTTCAACATTTGGGATATAATTATATAGATATTTATACTTGAACCCAAATTACCGAGGTAGCTCCGCTCCCTTGTGGCTGGAGACTTTGGATACGAAGGCTTTCATGCTGTCTGAGACTTGCTTTAAGTCATAGTGCTGCTCCTCCTCCTTGGAAATGGGCTGTGATTCTTTTTTGCCAGCAGCTTCCTGAAGTAGCTGGTCCAGCTGATCTGGTGAGAGATCTAACCACCGGTCATCTAAAAAAGAAGAAAACATGATACTGCCATCCATGATATAGTTGCAGAGACGCAGTTCCAGGAGAGACACTGTGAGACTGAGTGGGAAGTTTTAATTCTTTCTAACCCTCCTGTTATATACTGGTCCATCACTTACCATCCTCTGGGTGAAGATTAGCTTCTTCTTTCTTAAGTTCTTCTATATCAAATGGTATTGTCTGCAATATGGTTAAGATTTCTTCACCTGGGCTCATAGCATGAGAACTATAAAAAGCAGAAGACATGAGTATTTTATAAGAGTAAGCATAAAAACACAATATTTTTAAATTGGAAAGGACTGGAATCTAATTTGTTTTAAAACATCATTTTAGGTTGCAGACCCCTTTTTCTCAAATAAAATTTTACCAGGAACTGTAAAATAGAGAAGAGGGCAAAGAAAAATTACTTTGGTTAAAGCAGAGGACAGAGGCTCAGGAACCCACCCATGTTTGCCTTCTCCTTTGGCTCTATAGCAGGCTCCATGGAGCACCATCATGAAGCTGCTTATCTAGTACAACTCGTTCAATTTATATATATATATATATTTTTTTTTTTTTTTTTTGCGGAACTGGGGATAGAAACCAGGGACATTCTACCTTCGAGCTACACCCCCAGCCCTATTTTTTATTCTTTATTTTGAAACAGGGTCTCACTAAGTTGCGGAGGCCTCACTAAGTAGCTGAGGCTGGCCGCGAACCTGTATCCTCTGATCTCAGCCTCCCAAGTGCTGGGATTACAAGCGTGCGCCACCACGCCCAGCTTATATATTTTATATATGAAGAAGATCCAGAAGGAAAGTATGAGTTATAATAACCGAGCATGTATTAAATGCTGTGCTAGCGCTTGAAATATTTTATTTAGTCCTCTAATTATTATTTTGAGATAACAATCCTGCTTTACAGATGAGACTACCAGAGCCCAGAAAAGTTCTATAATTTTTGCCAAGGTCATTTAATTGGACAGAGTAAAAGCTCAAAATCAAGTCTCTTAGCCAGGCGTGGTGGTGCATGCCTATAATCCCAGTATTTGGGAGGTTGAGACAGGAGGATCACAGGTTTGAGTCCAGCCTCAGCAATACAGTGAGACTCTCAGCAACCTAGTGAGGCCTTGTTTCAAAAATTTTTTAAAAATTAGGACTGGGAGCCGGGTGTGGTGGTGCACGCTTGTAAGCCCAGTACTTGGGAGGCTGAGACAGGAGGATCACAGGTTCGCAGCCAGTCTCAGCTACTTAGTGAGACCCTGTTTCAAAATAAAGAATAAAAATAGGGCTGGGGGTGTTTCTCAGATGTAGAATGTCCCTGGGTTTAATCCTCAGTACCGCAAAAAAATAATAAGTAAATTAAATAAAATAAAAAAAGGGCTGGGGGTGTAGCTTAGTGATAGAATGCCCCAGAGTTCAATCCCAGGACCCCCCCAACAAAAAAAAGTTATCCAGGTGTGCCAGGTACAGTGGTACATGCCTGTAATTCCAGTGACTCAGTGACTCTGGAGGCTGAGTCAGGAGTATCACAAGTTCAAGGCCAGCTTGGGCAACTTAGCAAGACTGTCTCAAGATAAAAAATAAAAAGAGATGGAGATGTAGCTCAGTGCTAGAGTGCCCCTGGGATCAATCCCCAGTACTGGGGAGGGGGAGGGGAATTCAGGTGTAGAGAAGGGGAGTCTCTCCTGCAACATTAATTAAAATGTTGGCTATTTAAGCTACTTGCAATTTTTCCTCAATAGTAAAATAGTTGAGTAAATTATAGTATATCCATTTGCTGAAATACTGTGTAACTATTTAAAATTATGTTAGCTGGGTGTGGTGGCACACACCTGTAATCCCCATACTTGGGAAGCTGAGACAGGAGGATTGCAGGTTCGAGGCCAATGCACAAAAACTTAGTGAGACCCTACTTCAAAATAAAAAATAAAATAGGACTGGGGGACATAGCGCAGAGGTATAACATCCCTGGGTTCAAACCCCAGTACTACAAAAATAAACAAACAAATAAATAAATGAATACATAAATAAAATTATGTTTATAAAGACTTTGTAATGTCATAGAAAAAATATATGATCATAATGAGTAAAAATTATGTACAAGAACTCAAAATTTATTTTTTTGTGTGTGGTACTGGGGATTGAACCCAGGGGCATTCTACGTCTGAGCTACACTCCCACCCCTTTTATTTATTTTTTGTTTTGAAACAGGGTCTCACTACATTGCTGAGGCTGTCCTCAAACCTATGATCCTCCTGTCTCAGCTTCCCAAGTACTGGGATTACAGGTGTGCACCATGATGCCCAGCTCAAAATTTCTCTAAGTATAAAACAAACAAGTGAAAAAAAAAAACCTGGAAGGCAATAAATCAAAATGCTAGTAGTGGTCAACTCTCTGGTATAAATTTTTTCCTTCTCACATATTTCTGAATTTAGTATGATGAATGACTAAATTACTTTTACAACCACAACAAACAAACTTTATTATTTAAGGAGAACTATCCAACTACCAGCTTATCACACTTTGTGAAAGGTGTCCTAACTATAACTCACCTTTCTGGACGGTTTACTGAGAGTTGGAAGTAGTTCTTTGCCATTTCCAGCCTTTCCTGGTGCTGAGCAGAACCTTCTATCAGTCCCTTTAAAAAATAATAACTGTCTATCAGAACAATACTTGCATAGTATCATTAAAATAACCTGATCACCAGCAACTTTCAGGGAAGCAGTGTTAAGATGTACTTGTTCAGGAATCATGAGGCCCAAGTCCAAGTCTCTGCTTTGTTATTAATATATCTATGTGGGCTCCAGTTTCTTCAAATAAGGGGACTAAGCTAGATGTAGTGGCCCTAACCCTTTTCACCGTTCAGGGACTCTTCAGTTAGGAAGCATTTCTATTATTTAATTATTTATTAAGATATATTTGATTAATAAGTGTGTAATTTATACAATAAGGTACAGAAAGTTTGCAAAAAAGAATCAAAAGTAGCATAATCAAGCTATAAGTCTCATTTCTATTTTTTACATGCATATTTATAGTGGTATTCATACTTAAGATTTTACACTCTTAGCCAGGCGTGGTGATGCACGCTTGTAATCCCAGTACTTGGGAGGCTGAGACTGGATGATTCGGGTTGGCGGCCAGCCTCAGCAACTTAGTGAGGCCCTCCTCAACTTAGTGAGGCCCTCCGCAACTTAGTGAGGCCCTCCGCAACTTAGTGAGACCCTGTTTCAAAATAAAGAATAAAAAATAGGGCTGGGGGTGTAGCTCGGAGGCAAAATGCCCCTGGGTTCCATTCCCAGTACCGTAAAAAGAAAAAAAAATATTTTACACTCTTTAATGAACTTTTTTATTTCTTAGATATTTTCTTACAAAAGACTATTCAAAGAGAAGGTTCTAAGTTTGAACTTTTCTGTAGCTTTTGAAACACACTACTAAATTGCTTTCAACTAAGGTTCTAGCAATTTACAATGTTACCAGGAAAGTATAGTTCTAATTTTACCATACTCACCATTGACTGAATATCATTCATATCTTTTTTTACATAGATGCAAAACTATCTTTGTTATTATATTCATGTTTATTTTTATTACTTGTGATGATGAAAGAGAAATTTACTAATTATCTTTTTGTAGTGTTTCTATCTAAATCTTTGCTAATTTTCCTATCTGGTACCTTCATGTTTGCTTTATCAACTTTTGCAAATTGTTCATCTGATACAAATAATAATTTTTATCAATTAATACAAATAGTATTAATTTCTCTAATACTAGAAACATAGACACCCTATCATTACCCCATTCCAAGACCAGTACCAATGAATTAGAAAAGTCCCCTTTAACTTGAGCCTCTATAATTATGTTACACGTTTAAATATAGACCATAGGGCATTTAAGTCACTGGCGTAATTTTTCTTTTTTTTTGCGGTACCAGGGATTGAACCCAGGGGCGTTCTACCTCTGAGCTACATCACCGGCCCTATTTTTTTTCTTTATTTTTGAAACCTGGTCTCACTAAGTTGCGGAGGGCCTCACTAAGTAGCTGAGGCTGGCCGCGAACCTGAGTCCTCCGGTCTCAGCCTCCCAAGTACTGGGATTACAAGCGTGCGCCACCATGCCCAGCTTGATTTTTCATTGTATTGTACACTTTAACAAAATACATTGCAAGTCCTACCTTAAAGTAATCATTCTTTTTCAGACTTTCAAGGAAGCTGGCCCAGAGCGGTGAGGTGATCACAAGGGATTTCTTGGACTCAGAAAAATGTGGGCTACATTTGGAGCATAAAATCTCAAATCCATGAGCCTAGATGACATTGGTAGAATTTTGATTATTAAATTATTATTTAGCCATACTCAAGAACTAGGTGACTAGATACATGGGCATATGGACATTTATAACACTTTTTGAACTTTATGAGAAATATGAATTTATTTCCAAATTTCTCACTCTCTATAAAATACTAGAAATTATGAAAGGAAATTTTTTAAGAGATTCCTATTCTCTTTAAAGAGATTCTTTTTCTTACTGATTATAAAACTCAAAAATTTTAACTTATTTCTTGTTTGATTATGAAAAGATTTACAGAAGGTTTCTTCAATAAGAGAAATTATAAATAAATTGAGCATGGTCTTGGACATAGGAAAGGCAAGGAATCATTTCATCTTAAGATGGTTCTATTTAAAAATAAAGTCTATGGGTATGACAAAAAAAATCAGTCATGGAGCCTACCAGGTCATTCTAGAGGAGACTATTACCAACTACTTGCATCTCCTTTCAGAAATAATTTCTGCACTCAAGCAGATATCAGTGTACGTATATCTTCCTACTCCACCCCTCTGTCGCTCAACAGAAGCACACAGTATTCCGCACCTTGTTTTTCACATTTAACCATATAATTGGAGATGATTTCATATGAAAACATATAAATTTAAGTACCTCACTTTGTGGATTAGCCATAATTTATCTAGCTATTCTCCTTCTATAGACATTTAAGACATTTCTAATTTTTTGCTACTACAAACAATGAGTATGCATACACACACACATATATATCTGTGCCCATGTAAAATGCATGGAAGATACATTTCTGGGTGTTGCTGAACAAAAGTATTTGTGCAATTTAAATGCTGATGGCTATTGCCAAATTGTTCTCCTAAGGTTGAATCAATTTCTATTCCTATCCCCAATGTTTTGTTTTTGTTTTTGATTTTTGTGGTACTGTGGATTGAACTCAGAGGCATTCTACCTCCAAGCTACGCCTCCAGCCCTATTTTTTATTCTTTCTTTTGAAACAGGGTCTCACTAGGTTGCAGAGGGCCTCACTAAGTAGCTGAGGCTGGCCACAAACCCGGATCCTCCTGTCTCAACCTCCTAAGTACTGAGATTACAAGCATGCACCACCATGTCCGGCTCTATCCCCAATGTTTAAGTGTCTTTTCTATATATATAGTTTCAGCAACTCAGCATATATTATCAAACTTTTTCATACTTGACAAATGGTGAAAAACACTATTTTGTAGCTCTAAATTGCATTTCTTTAGTATGAATAAGGGTCAACATTTTTCATGTTTAAAAGTCATTTGTATTTCCTTTTCTGTGGACTGTACACAGAACAGAATGTTCTGAATATTTTATACTTAATTGGTTAATATTACTTTTATATTGACTTACAAGAACACTTCATATAGAAGGGAAATCGGCTCTCTTTTACTTGGGCTGCAAATAAAATATTTTCTCCAGGCTTGCTCTCTTTTGTTTTATGGAACATTTCTTTCCCATGCAGATATTTTATACATTCAAATTTATTCATCTACTTTTTTACTGCCTCTGGTTTTAAATATTGATTAAAAAGGGCTTTCCTATTAGATTATAAAAAGTTCTCCTGTGCTTTCTTTCAAATTTTATAGTTTCAATTTTTACATATATATATTTTTTGTAGTCCTGGGGATGGAACCCAGGGGCCTTCTACTTCCGGGCTACACCCCCAGACCTGTTTTATTTGGAAACAGGGTCTCGCTAAGTTGCTGAGAGCCTAAGTTGCTGAGGCTCGCTTAGAACCTACGATCCTCCTGTCTCGGCCTTCCAAGTACTGGGATTACAAGCATGAGCCACCACGTCTGGCTCAATTTTTATATTTAAATATCTGATTCAACTGGAATTTATTTTGGTACAGGTGTGATGGAATCAACTAATTTTTCAAATGGTTCCACAGTCATTCTATCATCATTTACTGAATAATCCATTTTTCCTTCTAATTTGTACATTTGACTACATTTTCACATAAAAAGGTTATATTTCCAACTTTCTAGGCTGTGTCATTATTCTGTTAAGACCCCTTTTACATAATGAAAAAAAATGTTATGGTTCAACATTACCAACTTCATGCCCAATTCATGGGCTCGATACTGGGGATGAGATGGAGGCGGCAGCCCATATCCACTCCGCCGGTCCGGAACAAACCTCTGTTGCACCAGCTGTGCATACAGACATTTCGTGAATGTGACCTGGGCATTGGGACACAAAGTACATGAGTCTTTCCCTGACATTAAAAACTTAAATATTACTTCACAGTTAAATCTAATAATAAATCCATGTATGAGCTTCATATTCATAGGTGAAATGCAAAGAAGACCCAACCTACTCATTGTCTACTTGTTTTTAGTAACAACTTCATTGAGATATAACTCACATACTATAAAATTTATCCTACCCCCTACTTTTTATTTATCAGAAGTGGAATTCTTAGCCGGGCATGGTGGTGCAAGCATGTAATTCCAGTAGTTAAGAGGCTGAGTCGGGGCCAGCCTCAGTAACTTATCAAGACCCTGTTTCAAAATAAAAAATAAAATAGGGCTAGGGATATAGCTCAAGGGTAGAACACCCCTGGGTTCAATCCCTAGTATCTCACACACACAAAAGTGGGATTCTTTTTTTTTTATTTTTGGCAGTGCTAGGAATCAAACCCAAAGCCTTGCACATGCTAAGCAAGTGCTATAACACTAATCTACATCCCTATCCCTCAGCAATAGAATTCTTGCCATTAAGCATATTATATGGCAGTTTGAGGGGTAAAAGATAAAGGATAATTATTATTGGGGTTTTTTTTTTGTGTGTATGTGTGTGTTACTGGGGGTTGAGCCCAGGGGCATGGTACCTCTGGGTTATACCCCAGTCCTATTTTATTGTTTTATTTTGAAACAGGGTCTCACTAAGTTGCAGAAGGCCTTGCTACGTTGTTGAGGCTGGCTGTGAACCTGTGATCCTCCTGTCTCAGCCTCCCAAGTACTGAGATTACAGGCATGTACCAACACACCTAGCTAAGAAAAATTCTGAATTCTCTGAAAGAGATGAAATGTTTTATTAAGAAAGTAATTATAAGCTGGGCGTGGTGGCGCTCGCTTGTAATCCCAGTACTTGGGAGGCAGAGACCGGGTTTGCGGCCAGCCTCCGCAACCTCGTGAGACCAGATTTCAAAATAAAGTATAAAAAATAGGGCTGGGGGTATAGCTTGGAGGTAGAACGCCCCTGGGTTCAACCCCCGGTACAGCAAAAAAAAAAAAAAAAAAAAAAAATTATAGATAGCCAGGCGTGGTAGCGCACGCTTGTAATCCCAGTACTTGGGAGGCTGAGACCGGAGGATCCAGGTTCGCGGCCTCAGCTACTTAGTGAGGCCCTCCACAACTTCGTGAGACCCGGTTTCAAAATAAAGTATAAAAAATAGGGCCGGAGGTATAGCTCGGAGGTAGAAGGCAACTGGGTTCAATCCCCGGTACCGCAAAAAAAAAAAAAGAAAAGAATTATAGATATAGGGAAAATAATATAAAAAATAGCTAGGAAACAGATATAAAATGGGTAGTTAGCGCTCTTCTTTATTTATTTTTTTTTTTTTTTTTTTTTTGCGGTACTGGGGATGGAACCCTGGGGCATTCTACCTCTGAGCTACACCCCCAGTCCTATTTTTTATTGTTTATTTTGAAACAGGGTCTCACTAAGTTGCGGAGGGCCTCACTAAGTAGCTGAGGCTGGCCGTGAACCCAGATCCTCCTGTCTCAGCCTCCCAAGTACTGGGATTACAAGCACGTGCCACCATGCCCGGCTAGCTCTCTTCTTGAAAACTTCCTCCACTGGATGGGAGAAAAGAAAGAAGAAATATATGTGCAATAACTTGCTACACCGATGTTTCCTTTTTTTTCTTTCTTTCTTTCTTTTTTTTTTTTTTTGCAGTACCGGGGATTGAACCCAGGGGTGTTTTACCTCCAAGTTAGACTCCCGGCCCTATTTTTTACACTTTATTTTGAAACCGGGTCTCACGAAGTTGCGGAGGGCCTCACGAAGGGGAACCCGGATCCTCCAGTTTCCGCCTCCCAAGTACTGGGATTACAAGCGTGCACCACCACGCCCGGCTCCTTGTTTTTTCTGAAGAACAATTAAAATAATGTTTTAACTCTCTTTCCAGTGAGAGAAACTAAATGCCAAGAGAGATACTTTACTGATGCCATCACTCGTGTTTCAGGCAAAAATGTCTTGAAAATACGACAGGCTCGAAGGTCAATGGGATCACGTAGATAAAACGCCTGGACTGCCGCGGCCACCAATCGGGGCCGCTGCTTTAGTACTGCTACTATGCCAGCTGGAAGGAAGCAGTGTGCGCGATGAAGGGAGGCTTGAATTTTTTCTGGGTACCTGTGATGAGAAACATAATTACTTTCATTTTATGTGTAAATATCTAGAATTCCTACACCACTCACTTTAACATCTTACCTTGTCTTAGTTTATCAAGAGTGAGTAGTAAGTGGCAAGAGAGGTGAAAACAAAGATAGCGTACAAACTTTAAGACTGTAGGAAAGAGAAAAGTGGGAAGAATGGAAAACAGAGAAAAGAGAAACAAAACAAAAAACAAACTATGCTTTAGAATAAAGATAAAATCAGAGCTTATTCTTCTAAAAGAAATAGCATGCAGTGTACTTAAAGCAAAAAAAGAGACTTGATATTACTAAGACCTGAACGGTGTTAAACATTTAATATATCCTCAAATTTATTTATTTATTTATTTATTTATTTATTTATTTATTTATTTATTGCGGTACTGGGGATTGACCCAGGGGCATTTTACCTCCGAGCTCCACACCAGCCCTATTTTTTATTCTTTATTTTGAAACAGGGTCTCGCTAAGTTGCAAAGGGACTAAGTAGCTGAGGCTGGCCGCGAACCCGGATCCTCCTGTCTCAGCCTCCCAAATACCGGGATTACAAGCGTGCACCACCACGCCCGACTTATATGCTTAAATATAAATGGGTTGAACTAAAATGTTACTAGGCTAAGACCTTCTTTCTCTTCTGAATAAACCCTAAAGTGTTCTACTGAAGTCAAAGAATCCCACAGAAAGCTCCAGAACCAGTGAGGAAAAAAACCTGATCATACTGTGCATTTTTAGGTTTTCATTTTGAAAGGCCTCTATTTTTTTATCCAGGGATAGAGATAATATTTAGCTGTGACAGGTAAATAAATGCAAAAATACTGGGGCTAGATTATAATACTTTTGAATGGGAAGTAAAAGATACATCTAAGCCAGGCACAGTGGTGCACACTTGTAGTCCCAGCAACATGGGAGGCTGAGGCAGGATGATCGCTTGAGCACAACAGTACGACCTTAACCTGGGCAACATAGTGAGAGCCCTTCTCAAAAAACAAAAAGACCCAGTAATTGGGAGGCTGAGACAGAAGGATCGCAGGCTCACAGCCAGCCTCGGCAACTTAGCGAGGCCTTGTTTCAAATTTTGAAAAAAATAAATAAAATAAAATCCAGCTGGGGTGTAGTTCAGGGGTAGAATGTCCCTGAGTTTAATCCCCAGTACCACAAAAAAAAGATACCTGTTTCTTGACTTTAAAAATCCATAAACTTTCTCTCTACTTAGTGAGGCCCTCCGCAACTTCGTGAGACCCGATTTCAAAATAAAGTATAAAAAATAGGGCCGGGGGTGTAGCGCGGAGGTAGAACGCCCCTGGTTTCAATCCCCGGTACCGCAAAAAAAATCCATAAACTTAATTTGTTAGTCAATGTCATGAAGAAGGATACAGATAAAATAAAAAACTAGCATTAATCTAGGTGAAAGGCATTCCACATTCAATGAAAATTTGTTTTCTAGTAAACCAAAGGACTCCTCAATTAAAATATTGGTGTTAAGCCAGGTGTGGTGGCACATGATTGTAATCTCAGTACTTGGGAGGCTGAGACAGGAGGATCGCAGGTTTGCGGCCAGCCTCAGCTACTTCGTGAGGCCCTCCGCAACTTAGTGAGACCCTGTTTCAAAATAAAGAATAAAAAAATAGGGCTGGGGATGTAGCTTGGAGGTAGAATGCCCCTGGGTTCAATTGCCAATACCACAAAATATATATATATTTTTTTTTTTAGCTACACCCCAAACCCTATTTTATTTTTCATTTTGAAACAGGGTCTCACTAAGTTGCTGAGGCTGGCCTCAAACCTGTGATCCTCCTGTCTCAGCCTCCCAAGTACTGGGATTATAGGTGTGTGCCACCACGCCTGACTAATACTTTTAAATATATTAAAAATTACAAAATGAAAAGAGTTACTCATATATATATATGAGTAACACACACACACACATATATATATATGGGTGTTATTTTTCTTACCCTCTAATTCGCCTATTAACAGCAGCTCGTATGGATTCTGAAGCCAGAACTTTCTCTGGGTGTGCTGAGATTATATTCAATGCTTGTGGGACTGTTGGGGATGTGGTGGGTAACCAGGATACTGCTTCTGGTTTCCTTGGTGTAGGAATAATGCACAACTCCCCACGGTGGAAGAAGACCTGCAAAATGGCACATTTTCATTTTCACAGTGGGCACTGGCAAACGCTAGGAACATATGAAAATAATGCAGCATGATTTCATCTCTGTAAACTTTCTAAATATGGATGCTTACCCTATTGGCACTATTGTCAGGACTCAACCATTTAGGGAGATAGTCAGCAGCTTCTATTAACAAGAATTCACCATCATTGTCTTCAATCCTAATGAAAGAGAAGATCCAATTTTGCATTCAAAAAGCACATAATCCCTAGTTATCAAAACAAATTGAGTCTAATACATTTTTCCTTCATCTTAGTAGATATTTGAGTATGTATGTTATGCAGATTGTTATAAGAAAGCCAAATATTAAGATACCATTAAGCCCTAAAGGAGACTATCAGATAGTAAGGAGATAGAGAAAGATGATAGAGAAAATAAGAAAAGTACATAAATAGCATTAGACAAAAATATTAAAATACACAAGCTGGGCGTGGTGGCGTACGCTTGTAATCCCAGTACTTGGGAGGCTGAGACAGGAGGATCCGGGTTCGTGGCCAGCCTCAGCTACTTAGTGAGGCCCTCCGCAACTTAGTGAGACCCTGTTTCAAAATAAAGAATAAAATATAGGGCTGGGGGTGTAGTCCGGAGGTAGAATGCCCCGGGTTAATCCTTGGTCGCCAAAGAAATAAAAATAAATAAAATACACAAGGTACTATAGGGTTCCAAAAGGAAAAAAAAATCACACATAGCCAAGGAAAGCCTTATGTAAAAAATATTATTTGGGCCTTGAAAGATACATTTTGCCTCAGTTGCGTCACTTATTTTTTATTTAAATTTTTGAATAGGTAACATACATGATTAATTCATTCATTCATTTATTTAGGAGAGGTACTGGGGATTGAACCCAGGGGCATTTTACCTCTGAGATATACCCCAACCCTATTTTATTTCTCATTTTGAAACAGGGTCTCACTAAGTTGCGGAGGTCCTCACTAAGTAGCTGAGGCTGGCCGCGAACCCGGATCCTCCGGTCTCAGCCTCCCAAGTACTGGGATTACAAACATGCGCCACCACGCCCGGCTTCAATATGTTGTGTTTTGAAAATTGTTGAGAGACCTGTAGAGTAGTGGAAGGGGGTTGGGGGAGGGAGCTAGGGAGGAGAAGAGTGAAGACTGAAGAAGGAAACAGTTCAAATACTACTCTGGCACTATGTGAAGCTATTACTATCAACTTCACTACCACAAGTGTGGAAAGAGAGGGAGAGAGGTGGATGTGGAGGGAGATATACCAAGAACTGTGTGCATGTGTGTTTTTATCACAATGAAGCTCACTATAATGCATAGTTGCAATGCACAAATAAAATTTTAAAAAAAGCAGATCTTAAGTGTTCTAACCACAAAAAGGATATGTGAGGTAATGCATGTTAATTTACTCAATTTAGTTATTCCATACGTATTTATGGAATACAACAAAACATGTTCTGTATGATAAATATATGCAATTTTTATTTGTTAAAATTAAATAAATTTAAAATAATGTTCAAATAATAAGAATAAGCTAAGCGCAGTGGCAAATGCCTATAGTCCTAGCTACTAGGAGGCTGAGGTGGGAGGATTGCCTGAGCCCACAAGTTTCAGGCTGGCCTGGGCAACATAACAAGACCCTGTCTCAAAAAATATGTTAATAAATAAAAAAATTTTTAAAATTCAAAAATAAAATAAAAATGAGAGTTATTTTTGGGGAACTGGAGATTGAACCCAGGGGCATTCTACCCCTGAGCTACACCCCCAGCCCTATTTTTTAATTCTTTATTTTGAAACAGGGTCTCACTAAGTTGCGGAGGGCCTCACTAAGTAGCTGAGGCTGGCTGCGAACCTGCGATCCTCCTGTCTCAGCCTCCCAAGTACTGGGATTACAAGCGTGCGTAACCACGCCCAGCAAGAGTTCTTAACTCTTGAACTTACATCCTAAAATATTTAAGGATCAAATGGCATAGTATTGGAGATGTGCTTTTAAATAATCTTTCCATGTGATGGAGGAATAGGGAGAGGGTGTAGATGAAAGAATAATCATAAATTGATAATTATTGAAGCTGGATGATGGATACATGTGGGTTCATTCTCTCTACTCTTATACATGCTTAAAATTGCCATAATAAGCCAGGCATGATGGCACACGCTTATAATCCCAGTACGTGGGAGGCTGAGACAGGAGGATCACAGGTTCGCAGCCAGCCTCAGCTACCTAATGAGGCCATCTGCAACTTAGTGAGACCCCGTTTCAAAAATAAAAGAATAAAAAATAGGGCTGGGGTGTAGCTTGGAGACAGAATGCCCCTGTGTTCAATCCCCAGTACCGCAAAAAAAAAAAGCCATAATAAAAAAATTTCTGAACTTTTCTTTCCCCCCTTCTCTTTGTTCTGTTGGGAAAGAAGTTGGGTGGGTAGAAAAAGAACTGACCTGCAGGGCTGACTAGGAAAAGCATGAGTGGGCAAAACACGCTCTGCTGGCTCAGGCTAGGAAATTACAGAGAACTATCAGTACCCTTTTTAAAAACTGAATCAGAAGCCGGGCGTGGTGGCACACACTTGTAATCCCAGTACTTGGAGGTTGAGACTGGAGCATCCGGGTTTGCAGCCAGCCTCGGCTAGTGAGGCCTCCACAAATTAGTGAGACCCTGTTTCAAAATAAAGAATAAAAATCAAGGCTGGGGGTGTAGCCCAGATGTAGAATGCCCCTGGGTTTAATCACCAGTACCGCCAAAATAAATAAATAAATAAATGAATATAAAAATTGAATTAGAATGCAATGTTACCTATCTTGCTTCTCATACTGATTTCTCCTTAAATTTCTTCTGTGTATGACTTCTCAAAAAAATAAAGCAATGGTCTAGTAGCTCCACAAGAGAATTTAACAGTGATTACTTCTGGGAAACCAGAGGAGTACAACCTTTTGTACTGTTTGAATTTTGTTTACCATGTGTATTTGTTCTTTAGTAATTAGAATTTAAAAAAAAATAAGTAGATTTTGTTTGAAATATTTTGGAAGTTGAACACTCCAATAATACCTTCTTTTTCAAGTAAAAGAAGTCACAAGAGAAGAGGATGAAAACATGGTCACTTTTTAAATCTGTCCCAAATTTGCAATTTTCACCAAAACACAGAAGAAAAATTTCAAATGTTCAAAAATGTAGTCATTTGCCAGGCATGGTGGCACACGCTTGTAATCCCAGTACTTGGGAGGGTGAGACAGGAGGATCCAGGTTCACCGCCAACCTCAGCTACTTACTGAGGCCCTCTGCAACTCAGTAGGACCCTGTTTCAACTAAAGAATAAAAAATAGGGCTGGGAGTGTAGCCCAGAGGTAGAATGCCCCTGGGTTCAATCCCCAGTACCGCAAAAAAAAAAAAAAAATGTAGTCACTTAAGCCAGGCATAGTGGCACACACCTGTAATCTCAGTACTTGGGAGGCTGAGACAGGAAGATAGCAGGTTCGCAGCCAACCTCAGCAACCTTGTGAGGCTCTCAGCAACTTAGTGAGACCCTGTTTCAAAATAAAAAACAGGAGCTGGGCGTGGTGGCGCATGCTTGTAACCCCAGTACTTGGGAGGCTGAGACAGGAGGATTGCAGGTTCACAGCCAGCCTCAGCTACATAGTGAGGCCTTCCTCAACTTAGTGAGAACCTGTTTCAAAATAAAGAATAAAAAAATAAGGCTGGGGATGTAGCTTGGAGGTAGAATGTCCCCGAGTTCAATCCCCAGTACGGCAAAAACAAAAATAATAGTAATAATAATAATAATAATAACAATAAAATAAAATAAAATAAAATAAAATAAAAAATAGGGCTAGGAATGTAATTCAGAGGTAGAATGCCTTTGGGTTCAATCTCCAGTACCACAAAAGAAAAGAAAAGAAAAGAAGAGAAGAGAAGAGAAGAAGAAAAGAAAAGAAAAGAAAAAAAGAAAAGAAAAGAAAAAAAATATAGTCACTTAGCCTAAAAATACAATTTCTTTGGAATAATTAAAATCACACAATACCTTGCTATTAACTCTGGAAATTCCTTTGTAATCTGTTTTATTATATAAACAATAAACCATTCATCCTCAATGTTATCCCCAAACTTTGTCACACCATACATATGAGCAGGAACACCTCCTAAAACAAAAGAAAAAAACAACTATTTGTCACTGCAACCAGATAAATTTGTCACTGCAAATAAAAATACATATAATCACTCAACTGAACAATCATTCATTGATTGACTATGCTCCAAGAACAATTATAGGAGCTGGAGTTGAAATTCTGAACAAGATATAAGAGGCCTATTCTTGAGGAGCTCAGGGACTAAAACAAGAGATAGACAACCAAGCCATCTCAAAACACCACAAACACTAGGACAGAAGTATGCACTAAACATATGTGAACATAAAAGAGGTGATACCTCCTTTACTGCCTAGAGGAATAATGTCTGGAGGAATGGACTTTCCAGAAAGAAGGACCAGAATGTGCAAAAGCACAGGGGCATAACAGACAACAGAGTATTCTGGGAATATCAGAAAGCTGGATTTGTAGAAGGCGAAAATTTCAAACAAGGTATACTATCCACAAACATATGGAAATGAAACAATATACTTTTAAACAACCAATAGGCCAAAGAGGAAATTAGACAAATTGAGAAAAAGGAGGAAATTGAGACAAATGAAAGCACAACATACCAAAACTCCTAAGATTCAGTTAAAACAGTGCTAAGAGAAGGCTTATAGTTGTGAAGTATCTCAAATCAATAATCTAACTTTATACCTCAAGGGACCAAAAGAAGAACAAACTAAAGCTAGTCGATGAAAGGAAGTAAAGATAACAGCAAAGATAAGTGAAAAAAGTACAGAAAAAATAATATAGCCAGGCATGGTGGCACAAACCTGTAATTCTAGTACTTGGGAGGCTGAGAAAGGAGGATATCAGGTTTGAGGACGGCTTCAGCAATTTAGCAAGACTCTCAGCAACTTAGCAAGACCCTGTTTCAAAATAAAAAATAAAATAGGTCTGTGGGTGTAACTCAAAGGTGCTCTGGGTTCAATCCCCGGTATCACACACATACATGGAGACACACACAAAATAACAACAACAATATAAAAAACAAAACTGAGTTTTTTTTAGAAAAGACTAAAATGATAAACTATTAACTAGAATAAAATAAAATAGAGCTGGATTAACTAAGAATAAAATAAATAGTGCTGGAGATGTAGCTTAAAGGTAGAATGCCCCTGAGTTCAATCCCCAGTACCATAAATAAATAAATAGAACCCTTTAATTCTTTAATTAAAATCAGAAATGAAAGAGAAAACATTACAACCGATGGCACAGAAATAAAAAGGATTCTAAGACAATACTATGAACTGTATACCAACTAATTGGAAAATCTATATGAAAAGGATAAATTCCTAAAAATATATAGCCTAATCCAGGTCTTGACTGGATCATGAAGAAATAGAAAATCTGAACAGGCCTATATCTAGTGAGAAGACTGAATCAGTAAAGTCCAGGACCAGATGGCTTCACTGGAGAATTCTACCTAACATTTGAAGAAGAGTTTAATGCCAAGCCTCCTCAAAGTCTTCCAGAAAAATGAAGCGAAGGAACAGTTGAAAACTTACTCTATGAGGCCAGCATTACCCTAATACTAAAGTCAGACAAAGATAATATGAGTAAAGAAACATACAGACCAATATTCCTGATGACTATTGATTCAGCTAAGACAGGAGGATTGCAGGTTTGAGGACAGCCTCAGCAAATAGAATTTCATCAACCTAGTGAGACCCTGTTTCAAAATAAAAATAAAACAGGGCTGGGGATGTAGCTCAGAGGTAGAATGCCCCTGGGTTCAATCCCCAGTGCCACAATAAAATAAAATAAAATACTAACTAGCAGCTGGGTGATACACCACAAACAAGGGGGATTTATTCCTGGATTGCAAGGATGGTACAAAACAGAATGAAAGTTAAACAAGTGCAATGTGGAGTATCTTCAGGGCTGCCATGGCAAAACACAGGAAAGAGGCCGGGCACAGTGGCACAGACCTGTAATCCCAGTACTTGGGAGGCTGAGACAGGAGGATGGCAGGTCCGAGGCCAGTACACAGTAACGTGGCAAGACCCTGCTTCAAAGTAAAAAAATAAAATAGGGCTGGGGGTGTAGCTCAGAGGTAAAACACCCCAGGGTTCAATCCCTAGCACCAAAAATATAAAATAAAAACACAAACAGGTGAGAAAAATATCCCATTCTATTCTTCTTCTCCCTATCCTGGATCTTCCAAGTTTCTTCGTGTAGAGAAGCTCCAATGTGAGCATCTATTTTTATCTACCATATATATTAGACTTTAACTTAAACCTTTTCCTGAAGCAATGGGGAACTGCTGCAGGATGGTAAGCAGGACAGTGACATGATCAGATTTGTGTTTTACAAAGGTGACTGGCAGCAGTGTGAGGAACTGGAGAGACTGGAACCAAAGAGGTAAGTCGGGAGGCTACTGTAGTTTTTCTAGATGAAGGGATAAAAAAGGGCCTATGCTGAGGATGTAGAACAGGTTCTCATTCTACAAGTAATCACATTAGGATTTAGGTCTGACTGAACATGAAGATGAAAGGAGTTGAATATGATTTTAAAATACTAATTAGCCGGAGCCAGGCGTGGTGGTGCACGCTTGTAATCCCAGTACTTGGGAGGCTGAGACCAGAGGATTCAGCTTTGCGGCCAGCCTCAGCTACTTAGTGAGGCCCTCTACAACTTAGTGAGACCCTGTGTCAAAATAAAGACTAAAAGATAGGGCTGGGGGTGTAGCTCAGAGGTAGAATGCCCCTGGGTTCAGTCCCCAGTACCGCAAAAAAAAAAAAAAAAAAAAAAAGGGCTGGGGGTGTAGTTCGGAGGTAGAATGCCTCCGGGCTCAATTCCCAGTACAAAAAAAAAAAATACTAATTAGTCGGGCATGGTGGCACATGCTTGTAATTCAGTACTTGGGAAGCTAAGACAGGAGGATTGCAGGTTTGAGGACAGCCTCAGCAAATAGAATTTCATCAACCTAGTGAGACCCTGTTTCAAAATAAAAATAAAACAGGGCTGGGGATGTAGCTCAGAGGTAGAATGCTCCTGGGTTCAATCCCCAGTGCCACAATAAAATAAAATAAAATACTAACTAGCAGCTGGGTGTGGTGGCACACACCTATAATCCCAGTACTTGGAGGCTGAGACAGGAGGATCACAGGTTTGAGGACAGCCTCAGCAAGTAGTAAGACTCTCATCAACCTGGCAAGACCCTGTTTCAGAATAAAAATAAAATTGAGCTGGGGGTGTAGCTCAGAGGTAGAATGCCCCTAGGTTCAATCCCCAGTACCAAAAATAAAATAATAAAATAAAATACTAACTAGCTTGGATAACTAGGTACATGGCAATGACATTAAACAAGATGAACAAACACAGGGTAAAAAGGGTTTTCTAGAAGACAGATAAGGGGTTAGTTTTAGATGTACTGCACTAATGTGACAATGTTTTGGCCAAGAAATATCACATTTATTCTAGTGAATAAGAGTTCTAATAAAATTAATAGCAGAGAAGACACTTAGCAATTACTAGCCAAAGATAACAGCTGAGCCAAATTGTGTGCCAAATTCATGGTTTCACAAGATGCCAGGCTTCTGATCTTACTAAATAAGACCCCACATAAACTGTGTGAGTAGAGCCTTGGTCACCTATCTATAGGACAAGCCAGGCACAGTGGTGCACACTTGTAATCCCAGTACTTGGGAGGCCGAGACAGGAGGATCGCAGGTTCGCGGCCAGCCTCAGCTACTTAGTGAGGCCCTCCGCAACTTAGTGAGACCCTGTTTCAAAATAAAGAATAAAAAATAGGGCTGGGGGTGCAGCTTGGAATTAGAATGCTCCTGGGTTCAATCCTCAATACTGAAAAAAAAAAAAATGATAGGACAGAGTATCATATTTTGCCATCGACCAGATCTCAAACCAACAACACAGGGAAGCAATGAAGACAACTCAAAATGCTGGTGAACTGAGCTGGCAACAGCGGCATTTGTAGTTCCAGCTACTTGTGGGAGGCTGAGGCAGGAGGACTGCTTGAGTCCAAGAGTTTGAGACCGGCCTGGGCAACATAGCAAGACCTTGTCTGAAGAGAGGATAGGAAGGAAAGGGGAGGCGAGGGGAGGGGAGGGGAGGGAGAAAGAAGAGCATCTGAGTGGCAAATGATGGTCGTAAAGCCCAATAAGCCAGGCAAAGCCATTCTTAGATCCTCACCAAAATAACTATGCCAAACAAAGCAGCCTACTAAATACATCATCAGGATAAGGACTGAGTAACAGCAAAAGGAGTTATGACCTAGGAAGCCAGATGCCTGAACCTGTTTAGTATAGGTACTTAGATACACTGTGGCACAGTAAAGTAATTAAAGTTCAAACAAGATTTAGTACTACTTAGTATAAGTTAGTTCCTAAGTCAATAACTATTGGAAAGTTATTCTCCATATAAGTTTTAAAAACTTTTTAAGTTTAAGGGCTTAACTGAATGTAAGAAGCATCACTAATCTAAAACTTGAAGATATAAATCTCTTTCTGACTATAGTGAAGAATGGACTACTTTACCTTTCCCAGGCTTATAACTGAGATTAAAAGGCTGATTCTGCCAGATATAGGGGGCCAGGATAGGTGCAAACCGGGCCATTATTCTCTCAATATACTTCTGAAGAATCTCTTTGTGTTTTTCTGGGTCCCTTGATTCATCTGGTATCAGGAACAGGTGGTACTCCACAATGTCTTCCACTGTAGCAAACTTCATATTCTCCTCCATTCTTCTTTGAAAACTACATTTAAAGTTTCAATAATATAAACCACATAGGAAAATGTACAAATAACATTCCATTCCCTAAACTCTTCTAGGTGACTCCATTAACACTGTCTTCCAAAATTCTATGATCTATATACTATTATCACAGCTTTTCCCTGGACCATATACCACCCACAGTAATATCTACTTAGTATTATTCTTTGCCTGTATGTGTGCATGCGCGTGTGCACTGGGGATTGAACCCAAGGAGGCTCTACCACTGAGCTATACCTCAAGCCCCCCCCCCTTTTTTGCGGTACTGGGGATTGAACCCAGGGGCATTTTACCTCCAAGCTACACCCCCAGCCCTATTTTTTATTCTTTATTTTGAAACAGGGTCTCACTAAGTTGCAGAGGGCCTTACTAAGTAGCTGAGGCTGGCTGCGAACCCGGATCCTCTGGTCTCAGCCTCCCAAGTACTGGGATTACAAGCACGCACCACCATGCCTGGCCAACTCAAGATCTTTTTAAAAAGAAAAAAAATCTTGTGGTGCTGGGGACTGAACCCAGGGGCATTCTACCTCTGAGTTATACCCCTAGACTGATTTTATTTTTTATTTGGAAACAGGGTCTCGCTAAGTTGCTGAGGCTGGTTTCAAACCCGTGATCCTTGTGTCTCAGCCTCCCAAGTACTGGGATTACAGGCATGTGCCACCATGTCTAGTTAAAAAAAATTTTTATTTTTGAAATAAGATCTTGCTAAATTGACTTGCTCTAGCCTCAAACCTGCATTCCTCCTGTCTCAGCCTCCTAAGTACTAGGATTACAGGTGTGCACCACCACTCCCAGCTGATATCTCTTTATGTTCTAAGGGTTTTCCTTACAAATAAGAGTACTAGTTTACTACAGCTTTCAGGTGATACTTGGTAAAGGAAGTCACCGCACTGAATGGATCACCTTAACATTTTATACTTAAAACTATGTTATTTATACTTAAAATTAGGTTCAAAAGAAACCTTGATATTATACAGTGAATGGAAGTCGAATATCCCATTTCCAAATCAACTAATAAACATGTAAGAATAAAAACTTAAAATGTGGCTGGGCGTGCTTGTAGTCTCATCTACTTGGTTGGCTGAGGCAGGAGCATAAATTGAGCACGGGAGTTAGGAGCTGCCCTGTGCAACACAGCAAGACCCCATCTCTTAAGAATAAATAAATAAAGCCGGGTGTGGTGGAGCACGCTTGTAACCCAAGTACTTGGGAGGCTAAGACAGGAGGATCGCAGGTTAGCAGCCAGCCTCAGCTACTTAGTGAGGCCCTCTGCAAATTAGAATCCCCATTCTACCTCTCACTGAGAGGTAGAATGCCCCTGGGTTCTTTATTCTTTCAAAATAAAGAATAAAACATAGAACTGGGGTGTATCTTGGAGGTAGAATGCCCCTGGGTTCAATCCCCAGTGCTGCAAAGGAAGTAAGTAAGTAAGTAAATAAATAAATAAATAAATAAATAAATAAATAGGCAAGCCAGCCAGCCAGCCAGGCCTCATGGCACACACCTGTACTCCCAGTACTTAGGAGGCTGAAACAGGAGGATTACAGGTTTGAGGCCAACCTCAGCAACTTAGTGAGGTCCTCCCCAACTTAGTGAGGCCCTGTTTCTAAACAAAACAAAACAAAAACAGGGCTGGGGCTGTAGCTCAGAGGTTGAATGCCCCTAGGTTCAAACCACAGTACCATAATAAATATTTGCTCTTGTATGAGCAGTAGTATGTGTAACACACTTTGAGAAATACTTCACTAACATCCACCATTTAAATACCATCAAGGCTGGGCGTGGTGGCGCAGGCTTGTAATCCCAGTACTTTGGGAGGCGGAGACAAGGAGGATCGGGTTCGCAGCCAGCCTCAGCTCTCTCTCTCTCTTTCTCCCTGTCTCTCTCTCTCTCTACTTAGTGAGGCCCTCCGGAACTTCGTGAGACCCGGTTTCAAAATAAAGTATAAAAAAATAGGGCCGGGGGTGTAGCGCGGAGGTAGAACGCCCCCTGGGTTTAATCCCCGGTACCGCAAAATAAATAAATAAATAAATAAATAAATAAATACCATCAAAGTTCCACTTCTGCAACTGATTAGTTGCATCACTTTGGGCACCTCACCTTCTCCTTCTGGGGCTTTCTCCTTAATTATAGGATGGGAGTGTTACACCACCATCTATAAAATCCCTCTGCTTTAAAATTATGTTATTTAAACCGGGCATGGTGGCGCACACTTGTAATCCCAGTACTTGGGAGGCTGAGACAGGAAGATCACAGGTTCGAAGCCAGCCTCAGCTACTTAGCAAGGCCCTCTGCAACTTAGTGAGACCCTGTTTCCAAAGAAGAAATAAAATAGGGTCAGGATTATAACTTGGAGGTAACATGACTCTGGGTTCCATCCCCAGTAGCAAAAAAAAAAAAAAAAATGTTATTTCTATGCTCTAAAGAACAATTTCCCTGGCTCCACAGAATTTAAATCTCTTCCCTTTTACAAACATTGTCTGGCATAGGGAAATCAAAACCACAAAACATTCATGTCCTATCATCTCACCCAAAATAATTTACCCCCAGTCCTTGATCCCAAAACTATATCCTAATTTGCCCCTTTTTCAAGTCTCAGGGGGTATACCTCTGGTATACTAAGTGGTTGTAGATATCTCTTTTTTTTGTTTTGTTTTGTTTTGAAACAGGGTCTCACTAAATTGCTGAGGGCCTAAGTTGCTAAGGCTGGCTTCAAACATGTGATCCTTCTGTCTCAGCCTCCCAAGTATTGGGATTACAGGCGTGTGCCACCACACCTGGCTAACAAAATTCTTTTTGTAAAGAGTTTCTTTTTTAAACTCTCAGTATGCTTGGAATTAATTATAAAAGCAGATGTTAAGCTAAGCCCTATGCACTTTACTGTGAAACGACTGCTTTTTCATCCCAGTTCCTAAAGCTCTTTATTACCTGAAATGCTACTGTGTAAATATCCTATTCCTTAATATATGATAAGCCTTTGAAAGGCAAGGAGAGGTTTTGGACTTACTTTCTTTGTATATCTATTGCACCAAGTAAAGGTGGATAGGGACAAGGAAATTACCATTTACTGAGGACATACTACACGTCAAGTCCTATGCCATCACTTTAGATATGCATTGAGATATGGTCTTATTCCTATATTATGGAAATGAAGGTGCAGAGATTTGGTAATCAGCCTAAAATTTACATGACTAGAAAAAAGCCCAACCAGAAACCCAGGTGGGACTTAAAATATGCTTGCTATTTCCATGTATAGTTAATATTTAATAAATATGTGTATGCTGCTAAAATTACATAGCTCAATGAAGGGAAAGAAATTGGAATTTGGATTTTAAAAGCCCAGGCGCAAATCCTGCCTATATAATCTTAAAATGTGTAACATTTCTGACATAATTTCTTCCTTCCTTCCTTTTTTTTTTCTTTTTGTGTGTGAGTAGTACTGACATAACCCAGGTACATTCTACCTCCGAGCTACACTCCCACCCTTTTTATTTTTTATTTTGAAACAGGGTCTGGTTAAATTGCTAATGGTCTCACTAAGTTACTGAGGCTGGCCTCCAACCTGCGAGCCTCATTTCGGCCCTTAAGTGCTGGGATTACAAGCTTGTGCCAACACTCTTGGCCATCTGATATAATTTTATCTTCTGAAAAACTGAAGATAATCATATCCATCTTATGCTGTTGTTATAAGGGTTAAAACGTCCTTTTGAAAGTATTAGTGAAGGAAGACTTATTTACTTGCCAAATTACAACACCTTACTAAGGGTACGAGGTGGATCTTTTTTTTTTGCAGTACCAACGATTGAACCCAGGGGCATTCCACCTCCGAGCTACACCCCCAGACGTATTTTTTATTCTTTATTTTGAAACAAAGTCTCACTAAGTTACGGAGGCCTCACTAAATAGCTGAGGCTGGCTGCGAACCCGGATTCTCCGGTCTCAGTCTCCCAAGTACAGGGATTACAAGCATGCGCCACCACGCCCGGTCTACGAGGTGGATCTTTAAGGCAGAAATACTTGCTTTCCAAAGTTTCAAAAACAAAATCGATCCTTTTCATTCTGATGCTTAATTGGAGAGGTGGTGAGGCAGAATGTATAATGATTATGAACCCAGGCTTCAAAATCAGATCCCCACCAGGTTTGTACCTTTCAGTACCACCAATTCCTGGCTGGGTAACATATAGCACACTACAGTCTTTAAATCTGGGATCTTTATCTGCCCAATGTGCAAAATAGCCTCAATCTGATATCCTTGCTGATAGGATTAAGTGAGGTAATAATGCATGCAAACAGCTTTGCATGGCGTCAGACACTAGACGTATTCAACTTTACTGTAGCAATCGGCTATTAATAACTGACCATTGACAGCGGGGCCTGAAGTGCTGCAGTGACTACCAATGACTTAGGAGACCCAGTCTCTAAATTCAACTACTACAGCTCAAGAGGCCACGTCTTAGGATAGTACAGGCGATATGCCCTCAGTTGGAGATGGAGGGACAAGGGGCAGCGTCCACCAGGGCTGGGAGGAGAGAATTGCAAAGAACTCCTTCCTCCGGCTCTGGGAAAGGAAGGGAGCGAAGGGGTGGTCAGGAGGGTCCCCAGTGCGCGCGCGGCCCGCCTCAGCCTCCCTTGGCCCGGGCTGGGGTGGCAGAGCAGTGCACTCACAGCTCCAAGCTCTGTGGCACGGCTTTCCGAGTGTATCTGGAGATCATCCTCCTCCTCCTCCTCAGCCGCGGCCCGGGCGGGTACGCCAGGGTGGGGGCCTCCGGGCCTGGCCCTCCCGCCGGCTCCGGCCCGGCCCCCTCCCTCCACCTACCGGCCACGTCTCGCCCGGTCGCCTAGACGCCGCACCACCACCTCCTCCGGGTTCCCACCTCTCCAGTCCACCGGCTTTCCCGCTCCCCCCGCCCCGGGGCGGAAGTGACGTCAGGCCCTTTCCAAGTGCTCCCGCCCGAGAGCGGCGGCCGCGGCACTGAAGGTTCCGGGGGCTGAGGGGTCGGACTTCCCGCTGGGCTCCGGCTGGCTTCCGGTCCTGGCGGGGCTGGCTGCTGGTGCCGGTTTCCGACCCGCTCCCACAGGGCGAGAGGCGGCGGCGGGAAGGTCTCAGAGCAGCGCCGCGCGGGAGAGCGCGAGAACCGTAAGAGGAATTGGCTGTGTTTTGCCAGAGGGAAGCAGGGAACTTAGAGTAAACAAGCCACTAGACTCCGCCAGGCCCTTGCTGCTTGCTCGCTTCTCGTTCAGTTCTCCGGGTTTTCTCATTTGTACACTAAAGTGTTAACCTGAGTAATCTCAAGTCCATTTCTGAGACTTTTTTTTTGCGGTACCGGGGATTGAACCCAGGGGCATTCTACCTCTGAGCTACACCCCCAGCCCTATTTCTTATTCTTTATTTTGAAACAGGGTCTCACGAAGTTGCGGAGGGCCTCACTAAGTAGCTGAGGCTGACCGCGAACCCGGATCCTCCGGTCTCAGTCTCCCAAGTACTGGGATTACAAGCATGCACCACTACACCCGGCCCCACTATTTATTCTTTATATTGAAATATGGTCTCACTAATTTGCGGAGGACCTCACTAAGTAGCTGAGGCTGGCCGCGAATCTGTAATCCTCCTGTCTCAGCCTCCCAAATACTGGGGTTACAGGCATGCACCACCTAAGACTCTTAAGTTCTGCTTGATGAGGTGTGGTTGGGCTTATGGGTTGGGTGGGTAAAATTACTGTTTGTCTCTCTAGGTTGGAAGGCAAAATGATGTTTTGGAGCGACTGTGTGAGTGAGTGGATAGACAGAAGATGCAGGTTGCTTATCAGTCTACTAGAAAGCCGAGTATGCTTAAGAATCGATTTGCTGCATTAGGGTGGTCCATTCAGTGAAGTGCCTTCCTTTAGCAAGCATCACCTGACAGCAGTAGTAAACAGTACTTTTATTTGTAAGGAAAACCCTTAGGAAATAAAGAGATATCAGCCGGAGGGTGTGGCTCACGCTTGTAATCCCAGTACTTGGGAAGCTGAGACAGGAGGATCGCAGGTTTGAGGGCAGTCTCAGCAATTTAGCGAGGTCCTCACCAGCCTAGTGGGAACCTGCTTCAAAACAAAACAGAGCAAAAAAAAAAAAAAAAGTAGAGATACCTACTACCACTTAGTATACCAGAGGTATACCCCCTGAGACTTGAAAAAGGGGCAAATTAGGATATAGTTTTGGGATCAAGGACTGGGGGTAAATTATTTTGGGTGAGATGATAGGACATGAATGTTTTGTGGTTTTGATTTCCCTATGCCAGACAATGTTTGTAAAAGGGAAGAGATTTAAATTCTGTGGAGCCAGGGAAATTGTTCTTTAGAGCATAGAAATAACATTTTTTTTTTTTTTTTTGCTACTGGGGATGGAACCCAGAGTCATGTTACCTCCAAGTTATAATCCTGACCCTATTTTATTTCTTCTTTGGAAACAGGGTCTCACTAAGTTGCAGAGGGCCTTGCTAAGTAGCTGAGGCTGGCTTCGAACCTGTGATCTTCCTGTCTCAGCCTCCCAAGTACTGGGATTACAAGTGTGCGCCACCATGCCCGGTTTAAATAACATAATTTTAAAGCAGAGGGATTTTATAGATGGTGGTGTAACACTCCCATCCTATAATTAAGGAGAAAGCCCCAGAAGGAGAAGGTGAGGTGCCCAAAGTGATGCAACTAATCAGTTGCAGAAGTGGAACTTTGATGGTATTTATTTATTTATTTATTTATTTATTTATTTTGCGGTACCGGGGATTAAACCCAGGGGGCGTTCTACCTCCGCGCTACACCCCCGGCCCTATTTTTTTATACTTTATTTTGAAACCGGGTCTCACGAAGTTCCGGAGGGCCTCACTAAGTAGAGAGAGAGAGAGACAGGGAGAAAGAGAGAGAGAGAGCTGAGGCTGGCTGCGAACCCGATCCTCCTTGTCTCCGCCTCCCAAAGTACTGGGATTACAAGCCTGCGCCACCACGCCCAGCCTTGATGGTATTTAAATGGTGGATGTTAGTGAAGTATTTCTCAAAGTGTGTTACACATACTACTGCTCATACAAGAGCAAATATTTATTATGGTACTGTGGTTTGAACCTAGGGGCATTCAACCTCTGAGCTACAGCCCCAGCCCTGTTTTTGTTTTGTTTTGTTTAGAAACAGGGCCTCACTAAGTTGGGGAGGACCTCACTAAGTTGCTGAGGTTGGCCTCAAACCTGTAATCCTCCTGTTTCAGCCTCCTAAGTACTGGGAGTACAGGTGTGTGCCATGAGGCCTGGCTGGCTGGCTGGCTTGCCTATTTATTTATTTATTTATTTATTTATTTATTTACTTACTTACTTACTTCCTTTGCAGCACTGGGGATTGAACCCAGGGGCATTCTACCTCCAAGATACACCCCAGTTCTATGTTTTATTCTTTATTTTGAAAGAATAAAGAACCCAGGGGCATTCTACCTCTCAGTGAGAGGTAGAATGGGGATTCTAATTTGCAGAGGGCCTCACTAAGTAGCTGAGGCTGGCTGCTAACCTGCGATCCTCCTGTCTTAGCCTCCCAAGTACTTGGGTTACAAGCGTGCTCCACCACACCCGGCTTTATTTATTTATTCTTAAGAGATGGGGTCTTGCTGTGTTGCACAGGGCAGCTCCTAACTCCCGTGCTCAATTTATGCTCCTGCCTCAGCCAACCAAGTAGATGAGACTACAAGCACGCCCAGCCACATTTTAAGTTTTTATTCTTACATGTTTATTAGTTGATTTGGAAATGGGATATTCGACTTCCATTCACTGTATAATATCAAGGTTTCTTTTGAACCTAATTTTAAGTATAAATAACATAGTTTTAAGTATAAAATGTTAAGGTGATCCATTCAGTGCGGTGACTTCCTTTACCAAGTATCACCTGAAAGCTGTAGTAAACTAGTACTCTTATTTGTAAGGAAAACCCTTAGAACATAAAGAGATATCAGCTGGGAGTGGTGGTGCACACCTGTAATCCTAGTACTTAGGAGGCTGAGACAGGAGGAATGCAGGTTTGAGGCTAGAGCAAGTCAATTTAGCAAGATCTTATTTCAAAAATAAAAATTTTTTTTAACTAGACATGGTGGCACATGCCTGTAATCCCAGTACTTGGGAGGCTGAGACACAAGGATCACGGGTTTGAAACCAGCCTCAGCAACTTAGCGAGACCCTGTTTCCAAATAAAAAATAAAATCAGTCTAGGGGTATAACTCAGAGGTAGAATGCCCCTGGGTTCAGTCCCCAGCACCACAAGATTTTTTTTCTTTTTAAAAAGATCTTGAGTTGGCCAGGCATGGTGGTGCGTGCTTGTAATCCCAGTACTTGGGAGGCTGAGACCAGAGGATCCGGGTTCGCAGCCAGCCTCAGCTACTTAGTAAGGCCCTCTGCAACTTAGTGAGACCCTGTTTCAAAATAAAGAATAAAAAATAGGGCTGGGGGTGTAGCTTGGAGGTAAAATGCCCCTGGGTTCAATCCCCAGTACCGCAAAAAAGGGGGGGGGGCTTGAGGTATAGCTCAGTGGTAGAGCCTCCTTGGGTTCAATCCCCAGTGCACACGCGCATGCACACATACAGGCAAAGAATAATACTAAGTAGATATTACTGTGGGTGGTATATGGTCCAGGGAAAAGCTGTGATAATAGTATATAGATCATAGAATTTTGGAAGACAGTGTTAATGGAGTCACCTAGAAGAGTTTAGGGAATGGAATGTTATTTGTACATTTTCCTATGTGGTTTATATTATTGAAACTTTAAATGTAGTTTTCAAAGAAGAATGGAGGAGAATATGAAGTTTGCTACAGTGGAAGACATTGTGGAGTACCACCTGTTCCTGATACCAGATGAATCAAGGGACCCAGAAAAACACAAAGAGATTCTTCAGAAGTATATTGAGAGAATAATGGCCCGGTTTGCACCTATCCTGGCCCCCTATATCTGGCAGAATCAGCCTTTTAATCTCAGTTATAAGCCTGGGAAAGGTAAAGTAGTCCATTCTTCACTATAGTCAGAAAGAGATTTATATCTTCAAGTTTTAGATTAGTGATGCTTCTTACATTCAGTTAAGCCCTTAAACTTAAAAAGTTTTTAAAACTTATATGGAGAATAACTTTCCAATAGTTATTGACTTAGGAACTAACTTATACTAAGTAGTACTAAATCTTGTTTGAACTTTAATTACTTTACTGTGCCACAGTGTATCTAAGTACCTATACTAAACAGGTTCAGGCATCTGGCTTCCTAGGTCATAACTCCTTTTGCTGTTACTCAGTCCTTATCCTGATGATGTATTTAGTAGGCTGCTTTGTTTGGCATAGTTATTTTGGTGAGGATCTAAGAATGGCTTTGCCTGGCTTATTGGGCTTTACGACCATCATTTGCCACTCAGATGCTCTTCTTTCTCCCTCCCCTCCCCTCCCCTCGCCTCCCCTTTCCTTCCTATCCTCTCTTCAGACAAGGTCTTGCTATGTTGCCCAGGCCGGTCTCAAACTCTTGGACTCAAGCAGTCCTCCTGCCTCAGCCTCCCACAAGTAGCTGGAACTACAAATGCCGCTGTTGCCAGCTCAGTTCACCAGCATTTTGAGTTGTCTTCATTGCTTCCCTGTGTTGTTGGTTTGAGATCTGGTCGATGGCAAAATATGATACTCTGTCCTATCATTTTTTTTTTTTTCAGTATTGAGGATTGAACCCAGGAGCATTCTAATTCCAAGCTGCACCCCCAGCCCTATTTTTTATTCTTTATTTTGAAACAGGGTCTCACTAAGTTGCGGAGGGCCTCACTAAGTAGCTGAGGCTGGCCGCGAACCTGCGATCCTCCTGTCTCGGCCTCCCAAGTACTGGGATTACAAGTGTGCACCACTGTGCCTGGCTTGTCCTATAGATAGGTGACCAAGGCTCTACTCACACAGTTTATGTGGGGTCTTATTTAGTAAGATCAGAAGCCTGGCATCTTGTGAAACCATGAATTTGGCACACAATTTGGCTCAGCTGTTATCTTTGGCTAGTAATTGCTAAGTGTCTTCTCTGCTATTAATTTTATTAGAACTCTTATTCACTAGAATAAATGTGATATTTCTTGGCCAAAACATTGTCACATTAGTGCAGTACATCTAAAACTAACCCCTTATCTGTCTTCTAGAAAACCCTTTTTACCCTGTGTTTGTTCATCTTGTTTAATGTCATTGCCATGTACCTAGTTATCCAAGCTAGTTAGTATTTTATTTTATTATTTTATTTTTGGTACTGGGGATTGAACCTAGGGGCATTCTACCTCTGAGCTACACCCCCAGCTCAATTTTATTTTTATTCTGAAACAGGGTCTTGCCAGGTTGATGAGAGTCTTACTACTTGCTGAGGCTGTCCTCAAACCTGTGATCCTCCTGTCTCAGCCTCCAAGTACTGGGATTATAGGTGTGTGCCACCACACCCAGCTGCTAGTTAGTATTTTATTTTATTTTATTGTGGCACTGGGGATTGAACCCAGGAGCATTCTACCTCTGAGCTACATCCCCAGCCCTGTTTTATTTTTATTTTGAAACAGGGTCTCACTAGGTTGATGAAATTCTATTTGCTGAGGCTGTCCTCAAACCTGCAATCCTCCTGTCTTAGCTTCCCAAGTACTGAATTACAAGCATGTGCCACCATGCCCGACTAATTAGTATTTTTTTTTTTTGTACTGGGAATTGAGCCCGGAGGCATTCTACCTCCGAACTACACCCCCAGCCCTTTTTTTTTTTTTTTTTTTTTTTGCGGTACTGGGGACTGAACCCAGGGGCATTCTACCTCTGAGCTACACCCCCAGCCCTATCTTTTAGTCTTTATTTTGACACAGGGTCTCACTAAGTTGTAGAGGGCCTCACTAAGTAGCTGAGGCTGGCCGCAAAGCTGAATCCTCTGGTCTCAGCCTCCCAAGTACTGGGATTACAAGCGTGCACCACCACGCCTGGCTCCGGCTAATTAGTATTTTAAAATCATATTCAACTCCTTTCATCTTCATGTTCAGTCAGACCTAAATCCTAATGTGATTACTTGTAGAATGAGAACCTGTTCTACATCCTCAGCATAGGCCCTTTTTTATCCCTTCATCTAGAAAAACTACAGTAGCCTCCCGACTTACCTCTTTGGTTCCAGTCTCTCCAGTTCCTCACACTGCTGCCAGTCACCTTTGTAAAACACAAATCTGATCATGTCACTGTCCTGCTTACCATCCTGCAGCAGTTCCCCATTGCTTCAGGAAAAGGTTTAAGTTAAAGTCTAATATATATGGTAGATAAAAATAGATGCTCACATTGGAGCTTCTCTACACGAAGAAACTTGGAAGATCCAGGATAGGGAGAAGAAGAATAGAATGGGATATTTTTCTCACCTGTTTGTGTTTTTATTTTATATTTTTGGTGCTAGGGATTGAACCCTGGGGTGTTTTACCTCTGAGCTACACCCCCAGCCCTATTTTATTTTTTTACTTTGAAGCAGGGTCTTGCCACGTTACTGTGTACTGGCCTCGGACCTGCCATCCTCCTGTCTCAGCCTCCCAAGTACTGGGATTACAGGTCTGTGCCACTGTGCCCGGCCTCTTTCCTGTGTTTTGCCATGGCAGCCCTGAAGATACTCCACATTGCACTTGTTTAACTTTCATTCTGTTTTGTACCATCCTTGCAATCCAGGAATAAATCCCCCTTGTTTGTGGTGTATCACCCAGCTGCTAGTTAGTATTTTATTTTATTTTATTGTGGCACTGGGGATTGAACCCAGGGGCATTCTACCTCTGAGCTACATCCCCAGCCCTGTTTTATTTTTATTTTGAAACAGGGTCTCACTAGGTTGATGAAATTCTATTTGCTGAGGCTGTCCTCAAACCTGCAATCCTCCTGTCTTAGCTGAATCAATAGTCATCAGGAATATTGGTCTGTATGTTTCTTTACTCATATTATCTTTGTCTGACTTTAGTATTAGGGTAATGCTGGCCTCATAGAGTAAGTTTTCAACTGTTCCTTCGCTTCATTTTTCTGGAAGACTTTGAGGAGGCTTGGCATTAAACTCTTCTTCAAATGTTAGGTAGAATTCTCCAGTGAAGCCATCTGGTCCTGGACTTTACTGATTCAGTCTTCTCACTAGATATAGGCCTGTTCAGATTTTCTATTTCTTCATGATCCAGTCAAGACCTGGATTAGGCTATATATTTTTAGGAATTTATCCTTTTCATATAGATTTTCCAATTAGTTGGTATACAGTTCATAGTATTGTCTTAGAATCCTTTTTATTTCTGTGCCATCGGTTGTAATGTTTTCTCTTTCATTTCTGATTTTAATTAAAGAATTAAAGGGTTCTATTTATTTATTTATGGTACTGGGGATTGAACTCAGGGGCATTCTACCTTTAAGCTACATCTCCAGCACTATTTATTTTATTCTTAGTTAATCCAGCTCTATTTTATTTTATTCTAGTTAATAGTTTATCATTTTAGTCTTTTCTAAAAAAAACTCAGTTTTGTTTTTTATATTGTTGTTGTTATTTTGTGTGTGTCTCCATGTATGTGTGTGATACCGGGGATTGAACCCAGAGCACCTTTGAGTTACACCCACAGACCTATTTTATTTTTTATTTTGAAACAGGGTCTTGCTAAGTTGCTGAGAGTCTTGCTAAATTGCTGAAGCCGTCCTCAAACCTGATATCCTCCTTTCTCAGCCTCCCAAGTACTAGAATTACAGGTTTGTGCCACCATGCCTGGCTATATTATTTTTTCTGTACTTTTTTCACTTATCTTTGCTGTTATCTTTACTTCCTTTCATCGACTAGCTTTAGTTTGTTCTTCTTTTGGTCCCTTGAGGTATAAAGTTAGATTATTGATTTGAGATACTTCACAACTATAAGCCTTCTCTTAGCACTGTTTTAACTGAATCTTAGGAGTTTTGGTATGTTGTGCTTTCATTTGTCTCAATTTCCTCCTTTTTCTCAATTTGTCTAATTTCCTCTTTGGCCTATTGGTTGTTTAAAAGTATATTGTTTCATTTCCATATGTTTGTGGATAGTATACCTTGTTTGAAATTTTCGCCTTCTACAAATCCAGCTTTCTGATATTCCCAGAATACTCTGTTGTCTGTTATGCCCCTGTGCTTTTGCACATTCTGGTCCTTCTTTCTGGAAAGTCCATTCCTCCAGACATTATTCCTCTAGGCAGTAAAGGAGGTATCACCTCTTTTATGTTCACATATGTTTAGTGCATACTTCTGTCCTAGTGTTTGTGGTGTTTTGAGATGGCTTGGTTGTCTATCTCTTGTTTTAGTCCCTGAGCTCCTCAAGAATAGGCCTCTTATATCTTGTTCAGAATTTCAACTCCAGCTCCTATAATTGTTCTTGGAGCATAGTCAATCAATGAATGATTGTTCAGTTGAGTGATTATATGTATTTTTATTTGCAGTGACAAATTTATCTGGTTGCAGTGACAAATAGTTGTTTTTTTCTTTTGTTTTAGGAGGTGTTCCTGCTCATATGTATGGTGTGACAAAGTTTGGGGATAACATTGAGGATGAATGGTTTATTGTTTATATAATAAAACAGATTACAAAGGAATTTCCAGAGTTAATAGCAAGGTATTGTGTGATTTTAATTATTCCAAAGAAATTGTATTTTTAGGCTAAGTGACTATATTTTTTTTCTTTTCTTTTCTTTTTTTCTTTTCTTTTCTTTTCTTCTTCTCTTCTCTTCTCTTCTTTTCTTTTCTTTTCTTTTGTGGTACTGGAGATTGAACCCAAAGGCATTCTACCTCTGAATTACATTCCTAGCCCTATTTTTTATTTTATTTTATTTTATTTTATTTTATTGTTATTATTATTATTATTATTACTATTATTTTTGTTTTTGCCGTACTGGGGATTGAACTCGGGGACATTCTACCTCCAAGCTACATCCCCAGCCTTATTTTTTTATTCTTTATTTTGAAACAGGTTCTCACTAAGTTGAGGAAGGCCTCACTATGTAGCTGAGGCTGGCTGTGAACCTGCAATCCTCCTGTCTCAGCCTCCCAAGTACTGGGGTTACAAGCATGCGCCACCACGCCCAGCTCCTGTTTTTTATTTTGAAACAGGGTCTCACTAAGTTGCTGAGAGCCTCACAAGGTTGCTGAGGTTGGCTGCGAACCTGCTATCTTCCTGTCTCAGCCTCCCAAGTACTGAGATTACAGGTGTGTGCCACTATGCCTGGCTTAAGTGACTACATTTTTTTTTTTTTTTTGCGGTACTGGGGATTGAACCCAGGGGCATTCTACCTCTGGGCTACACTCCCAGCCCTATTTTTTATTCTTTAGTTGAAACAGGGTCCTACTGAGTTGCAGAGGGCCTCAGTAAGTAGCTGAGGTTGGCGGTGAACCTGGATCCTCCTGTCTCACCCTCCCAAGTACTGGGATTACAAGCGTGTGCCACCATGCCTGGCAAATGACTACATTTTTGAACATTTGAAATTTTTCTTCTGTGTTTTGGTGAAAATTGCAAATTTGGGACAGATTTAAAAAGTGACCATGTTTTCATCCTCTTCTCTTGTGACTTCTTTTACTTGAAAAAGAAGGTATTATTGGAGTGTTCAACTTCCAAAATATTTCAAACAAAATCTACTTATTTTTTTTTAAATTCTAATTACTAAAGAACAAATACACATGGTAAACAAAATTCAAACAGTACAAAAGGTTGTACTCCTCTGGTTTCCCAGAAGTAATCACTGTTAAATTCTCTTGTGGAGCTACTAGACCATTGCTTTATTTTTTTGAGAAGTCATACACAGAAGAAATTTAAGGAGAAATCAGTATGAGAAGCAAGATAGGTAACATTGCATTCTAATTCAATTTTTATATTCATTTATTTATTTATTTATTTTGGCGGTACTGGTGATTAAACCCAGGGGCATTCTACATCTGGGCTACACCCCCAGCCTTGATTTTTATTCTTTATTTTGAAACAGGGTCTCACTAATTTGTGGAGGCCTCACTAGCCGAGGCTGGCTGCAAACCCGGATGCTCCAGTCTCAACCTCCAAGTACTGGGATTACAAGTGTGTGCCACCACGCCCGGCTTCTGATTCAGTTTTTAAAAAGGGTACTGATAGTTCTCTGTAATTTCCTAGCCTGAGCCAGCAGAGCGTGTTTTGCCCACTCATGCTTTTCCTAGTCAGCCCTGCAGGTCAGTTCTTTTTCTACCCACCCAACTTCTTTCCCAACAGAACAAAGAGAAGGGGGGAAAGAAAAGTTCAGAAATTTTTTTATTATGGCTTTTTTTTTTTGCGGTACTGGGGATTGAACACAGGGGCATTCTGTCTCCAAGCTACACCCCAGCCCTATTTTTTATTCTTTTATTTTTGAAACGGGGTCTCACTAAGTTGCAGATGGCCTCATTAGGTAGCTGAGGCTGGCTGCGAACCTGTGATCCTCCTGTCTCAGCCTCCCACGTACTGGGATTATAAGCGTGTGCCATCATGCCTGGCTTATTATGGCAATTTTAAGCATGTATAAGAGTAGAGAGAATGAACCCACATGTATCCATCATCCAGCTTCAATAATTATCAATTTATGATTATTCTTTCATCTACACCCTCTCCCTATTCCTCCATCACATGGAAAGATTATTTAAAAGCACATCTCCAATACTATGCCATTTGATCCTTAAATATTTTAGGATGTAAGTTCAAGAGTTAAGAACTCTTGCTGGGCGTGGTTACGCACGCTTGTAATCCCAGTACTTGGGAGGCTGAGACAGGAGGATCGCAGGTTCGCAGCCAGCCTCAGCTACTTAGTGAGGCCCTCCGCAACTTAGTGAGACCCTGTTTCAAAATAAAGAATTAAAAAATAGGGCTGGGGGTGTAGCTCAGGGGTAGAATGCCCCTGGGTTCAATCTCCAGTTCCCCAAAAATAACTCTCATTTTTATTTTATTTTTGAATTTTAAAAATTTTTTTATTTATTAACATATTTTTTGAGACAGGGTCTTGTTATGTTGCCCAGGCCAGCCTGAAACTTGTGGGCTCAGGCAATCCTCCCACCTCAGCCTCCTAGTAGCTAGGACTATAGGCATTTGCCACTGCGCTTAGCTTATTCTTATTATTTGAACATTATTTTAAATTTATTTAATTTTAACAAATAAAAATTGCATATATTTATCATACAGAACATGTTTTGTTGTATTCCATAAATACGTATGGAATAACTAAATTGAGTAAATTAACATGCATTACCTCACATATCCTTTTTGTGGTTAGAACACTTAAGATCTGCTTTTTTTAAAATTTTATTTGTGCATTGCAACTATGCATTATAGTGAGCTTCATTGTGATAAAAACACACATGCACACAGTTCTTGGTATATCTCCCTCCACATCCACCTCTCTCCCTCTCTTTCCACACTTGTGGTAGTGAAGTTGATAGTAATAGCTTCACATAGTGCCAGAGTAGTATTTGAACTGTTTCCTTCTTCAGTCTTCACTCTTCTCCTCCCTAGCTCCCTCCCCCAACCCCCTTCCACTACTCTACAGGTCTCTCAACAATTTTCAAAACACAACATATTGAAGCCGGGCGTGGTGGCGCATGTTTGTAATCCCAGTACTTGGGAGGCTGAGACCGGAGGATCCGGGTTCGCGGCCAGCCTCAGCTACTTAGTGAGGACCTCCGCAACTTAGTGAGACCCTGTTTCAAAATGAGAAATAAAATAGGGTTGGGGTATATCTCAGAGGTAAAATGCCCCTGGGTTCAATCCCCAGTACCTCTCCTAAATAAATGAATGAATGAATTAATCATGTATGTTACCTATTCAAAAATTTAAATAAAAAATAAGTGACGCAACTGAGGCAAAATGTATCTTTCAAGGCCCAAATAATATTTTTTACATAAGGCTTTCCTTGGCTATGTGTGATTTTTTTTTCCTTTTGGAACCCTATAGTACCTTGTGTATTTTATTTATTTTTATTTCTTTGGCGACCAAGGATTAACCCGGGGCATTCTACCTCCGGACTACACCCCCAGCCCTATATTTTATTCTTTATTTTGAAACAGGGTCTCACTAAGTTGCGGAGGGCCTCACTAAGTAGCTGAGGCTGGCCACGAACCCGGATCCTCCTGTCTCAGCCTCCCAAGTACTGGGATTACAAGCGTACGCCACCACGCCCAGCTTGTGTATTTTAATATTTTTGTCTAATGCTATTTATGTACTTTTCTTATTTTCTCTATCATCTTTCTCTATCTCCTTACTATCTGATAGTCTCCTTTAGGGCTTAATGGTATCTTAATATTTGGCTTTCTTATAACAATCTGCATAACATACATACTCAAATATCTACTAAGATGAAGGAAAAATGTATTAGACTCAATTTGTTTTGATAACTAGGGATTATGTGCTTTTTGAATGCAAAATTGGATCTTCTCTTTCATTAGGATTGAAGACAATGATGGTGAATTCTTGTTAATAGAAGCTGCTGACTATCTCCCTAAATGGTTGAGTCCTGACAATAGTGCCAATAGGGTAAGCATCCATATTTAGAAAGTTTACAGAGATGAAATCATGCTGCATTATTTTCATATGTTCCTAGCGTTTGCCAGTGCCCACTGTGAAAATGAAAATGTGCCATTTTGCAGGTCTTCTTCCACCGTGGGGAGTTGTGCATTATTCCTACACCAAGGAAACCAGAAGCAGTATCCTGGTTACCCACCACATCCCCAACAGTCCCACAAGCATTGAATATAATCTCAGCACACCCAGAGAAAGTTCTGGCTTCAGAATCCATACGAGCTGCTGTTAATAGGCGAATTAGAGGGTAAGAAAAATAACACCCATATATATATATGTGTGTGTGTGTGTTACTCATATATATATATGAGTAACTCTTTTCATTTTGTAATTTTTAATATATTTAAAAGTATTAGTCAGGCGTGGTGGCACACACCTATAATCCCAGTACTTGGGAGGCTGAGACAGGAGGATCACAGGTTTGAGGCCAGCCTCAGCAACTTAGTGAGACCCTGTTTCAAAATGAAAAATAAAATAGGGTTTGGGGTGTAGCTAAAAAAAAAAATATATATATATTTTGTGGTATTGGCAATTGAACCCAGGGGCATTCTACCTCCAAGCTACATCCCCAGCCCTATTTTTTTATTCTTTATTTTGAAACAGGGTCTCACTAAGTTGCGGAGGGCCTCACGAAGTAGCTGAGGCTGGCCGCAAACCTGCGATCCTCCTGTCTCAGCCTCCCAAGTACTGAGATTACAATCATGTGCCACCACACCTGGCTTAACACCAATATTTTAATTGAGGAGTCCTTTGGTTTACTAGAAAACAAATTTTCATTGAATGTGGAATGCCTTTCACCTAGATTAATGCTAGTTTTTTATTTTATCTGTATCCTTCTTCATGACATTGACTAACAAATTAAGTTTATGGATTTTTTTTGCGGTACCGGGGATTGAAACCAGGGGCGTTCTACCTCCGCGCTACACCCCCGGCCCTATTTTTTATACTTTATTTTGAAATCGGGTCTCACGAAGTTGCGGAGGGCCTCACTAAGTAGAGAGAAAGTTTATGGATTTTTAAAGTCAAGAAACAGGTATCTTTTTTTTGTGGTACTGGGGATTAAACTCAGGGACATTCTACCCCTGAACTACACCCCAGCTGGATTTTATTTTATTTATTTTTTTCAAAATTTGAAACAAGGCCTCGCTAAGTTGCCGAGGCTGGCTGTGAGCCTGCGATCCTTCTGTCTCAGCCTCCCAATTACTGGGTCTTTTTGTTTTTTGAGAAGGGCTCTCACTATGTTGCCCAGGTTAAGGTCGTACTGTTGTGCTCAAGCGATCATCCTGCCTCAGCCTCCCATGTTGCTGGGACTACAAGTGTGCACCACTGTGCCTGGCTTAGATGTATCTTTTACTTCCCATTCAAAAGTATTATAATCTAGCCCCAGTATTTTTGCATTTATTTACCTGTCACAGCTAAATATTATCTCTATCCCTGGATAAAAAAATAGAGGCCTTTCAAAATGAAAACCTAAAAATGCACAGTATGATCAGGTTTTTTTCCTCACTGGTTCTGGAGCTTTCTGTGGGATTCTTTGACTTCAGTAGAACACTTTAGGGTTTATTCAGAAGAGAAAGAAGGTCTTAGCCTAGTAACATTTTAGTTCAACCCATTTATATTTAAGCATATAAGTCGGGCGTGGTGGTGCACGCTTGTAATCCCGGTATTTGGGAGGCTGAGACAGGAGGATCCGGGTTCGCGGCCAGCCTCAGCTACTTAGTCCCTTTGCAACTTAGCGAGACCCTGTTTCAAAATAAAGAATAAAAAATAGGGCTGGTGTGGAGCTCGGAGGTAAAATGCCCCTGGGTCAATCCCCAGTACCGCAATAAATAAATAAATAAATAAATAAATAAATAAATAAATAAATAAATTTGAGGATATATTAAATGTTTAACACCGTTCAGGTCTTAGTAATATCAAGTCTCTTTTTTTGCTTTAAGTACACTGCATGCTATTTCTTTTAGAAGAATAAGCTCTGATTTTATCTTTATTCTAAAGCATAGTTTGTTTTTTGTTTTGTTTCTCTTTTCTCTGTTTTCCATTCTTCCCACTTTTCTCTTTCCTACAGTCTTAAAGTTTGTACGCTATCTTTGTTTTCACCTCTCTTGCCACTTACTACTCACTCTTGATAAACTAAGACAAGGTAAGATGTTAAAGTGAGTGGTGTAGGAATTCTAGATATTTACACATAAAATGAAAGTAATTATGTTTCTCATCACAGGTACCCAGAAAAAATTCAAGCCTCCCTTCATCGCGCACACTGCTTCCTTCCAGCTGGCATAGTAGCAGTACTAAAGCAGCGGCCCCGATTGGTGGCCGCGGCAGTCCAGGCGTTTTATCTACGTGATCCCATTGACCTTCGAGCCTGTCGTATTTTCAAGACATTTTTGCCTGAAACACGAGTGATGGCATCAGTAAAGTATCTCTCTTGGCATTTAGTTTCTCTCACTGGAAAGAGAGTTAAAACATTATTTTAATTGTTCTTCAGAAAAAACAAGGAGCCGGGCGTGGTGGTGCACGCTTGTAATCCCAGTACTTGGGAGGCGGAAACTGGAGGATCCGGGTTCCCCTTCGTGAGGCCCTCCGCAACTTCGTGAGACCCGGTTTCAAAATAAAGTGTAAAAAATAGGGCCGGGAGTCTAACTTGGAGGTAAAACACCCCTGGGTTCAATCCCCGGTACTGCAAAAAAAAAAAAAAAGAAAGAAAGAAAGAAAAAAAAGGAAACATCGGTGTAGCAAGTTATTGCACATATATTTCTTCTTTCTTTTCTCCCATCCAGTGGAGGAAGTTTTCAAGAAGAGAGCTAGCCGGGCATGGTGGCACGTGCTTGTAATCCCAGTACTTGGGAGGCTGAGACAGGAGGATCTGGGTTCACGGCCAGCCTCAGCTACTTAGTGAGGCCCTCCGCAACTTAGTGAGACCCTGTTTCAAAATAAACAATAAAAAATAGGACTGGGGGTGTAGCTCAGAGGTAGAATGCCCCAGGGTTCCATCCCCAGTACCGCAAAAAAAAAAAAAAAAAAAAAATAAATAAAGAAGAGCGCTAACTACCCATTTTATATCTGTTTCCTAGCTATTTTTTATATTATTTTCCCTATATCTATAATTCTTTTCTTTTTTTTTTTTTGCGGTACCGGGGATTGAACCCAGTTGCCTTCTACCTCCGAGCTATACCTCCGGCCCTATTTTTTATACTTTATTTTGAAACCGGGTCTCACGAAGTTGTGGAGGGCCTCACTAAGTAGCTGAGGCCGCGAACCTGGATCCTCCGGTCTCAGCCTCCCAAGTACTGGGATTACAAGCGTGCGCTACCACGCCTGGCTATCTATAATTTTTTTTTTTTTTTTTTTTTTTTGCTGTACCGGGGGTTGAACCCAGGGGCGTTCTACCTCCAAGCTATACCCCCAGCCCTATTTTTTATACTTTATTTTGAAATCTGGTCTCACGAGGTTGCGGAGGCTGGCCGCAAACCCGGTCTCTGCCTCCCAAGTACTGGGATTACAAGCGAGCGCCACCACGCCCAGCTTATAATTACTTTCTTAATAAAACATTTCATCTCTTTCAGAGAATTCAGAATTTTTCTTAGCTAGGTGTGTTGGTACATGCCTGTAATCTCAGTACTTGGGAGGCTGAGACAGGAGGATCACAGGTTCACAGCCAGCCTCAACAACGTAGCAAGGCCTTCTGCAACTTAGTGAGACCCTGTTTCAAAATAAAACAATAAAATAGGACTGGGGTATAACCCAGAGGTACCATGCCCCTGGGCTCAACCCCCAGTAACACACACATACACACAAAAAAAAAACCCCAATAATAATTATCCTTTATCTTTTACCCCTCAAACTGCCATATAATATGCTTAATGGCAAGAATTCTATTGCTGAGGGATAGGGATGTAGATTAGTGTTATAGCACTTGCTTAGCATGTGCAAGGCTTTGGGTTTGATTCCTAGCACTGCCAAAAATAAAAAAAAAAGAATCCCACTTTTGTGTGTGTGAGATACTAGGGATTGAACCCAGGGGTGTTCTACCCTTGAGCTATATCCCTAGCCCTATTTTATTTTTTATTTTGAAACAGGGTCTTGATAAGTTACTGAGGCTGGCCCCGACTCAGCCTCTTAACTACTGGAATTACATGCTTGCACCACCATGCCCGGCTAAGAATTCCACTTCTGATAAATAAAAAGTAGGGGGTAGGATAAATTTTATAGTATGTGAGTTATATCTCAATGAAGTTGTTACTAAAAACAAGTAGACAATGAGTAGGTTGGGTCTTCTTTGCATTTCACCTATGAATATGAAGCTCATACATGGATTTATTATTAGATTTAACTGTGAAGTAATATTTAAGTTTTTAATGTCAGGGAAAGACTCATGTACTTTGTGTCCCAATGCCCAGGTCACATTCACGAAATGTCTGTATGCACAGCTGGTGCAACAGAGGTTTGTTCCGGACCGGCGGAGTGGATATGGGCTGCCGCCTCCATCTCATCCCCAGTATCGAGCCCATGAATTGGGCATGAAGTTGGTAATGTTGAACCATAACATTTTTTTTCATTATGTAAAAGGGGTCTTAACAGAATAATGACACAGCCTAGAAAGTTGGAAATATAACCTTTTTATGTGAAAATGTAGTCAAATGTACAAATTAGAAGGAAAAATGGATTATTCAGTAAATGATGATAGAATGACTGTGGAACCATTTGAAAAATTAGTTGATTCCATCACACCTGTACCAAAATAAATTCCAGTTGAATCAGATATTTAAATATAAAAATTGAGCCAGACGTGGTGGCTCATGCTTGTAATCCCAGTACTTGGAAGGCCGAGACAGGAGGATCGTAGGTTCTAAGCGAGCCTCAGCAACTTAGGCTCTCAGCAACTTAGCGAGACCCTGTTTCCAAATAAAACAGGTCTGGGGGTGTAGCCCGGAAGTAGAAGGCCCCTGGGTTCCATCCCCAGGACTACAAAAAATATATATATGTAAAAATTGAAACTATAAAATTTGAAAGAAAGCACAGGAGAACTTTTTATAATCTAATAGGAAAGCCCTTTTTAATCAATATTTAAAACCAGAGGCAGTAAAAAAGTAGATGAATAAATTTGAATGTATAAAATATCTGCATGGGAAAGAAATGTTCCATAAAACAAAAGAGAGCAAGCCTGGAGAAAATATTTTATTTGCAGCCCAAGTAAAAGAGAGCCGATTTCCCTTCTATATGAAGTGTTCTTGTAAGTCAATATAAAAGTAATATTAACCAATTAAGTATAAAATATTCAGAACATTCTGTTCTGTGTACAGTCCACAGAAAAGGAAATACAAATGACTTTTAAACATGAAAAATGTTGACCCTTATTCATACTAAAGAAATGCAATTTAGAGCTACAAAATAGTGTTTTTCACCATTTGTCAAGTATGAAAAAGTTTGATAATATATGCTGAGTTGCTGAAACTATATATATAGAAAAGACACTTAAACATTGGGGATAGAGCCGGACATGGTGGTGCATGCTTGTAATCTCAGTACTTAGGAGGTTGAGACAGGAGGATCCGGGTTTGTGGCCAGCCTCAGCTACTTAGTGAGGCCCTCTGCAACCTAGTGAGACCCTGTTTCAAAAGAAAGAATAAAAAATAGGGCTGGAGGCGTAGCTTGGAGGTAGAATGCCTCTGAGTTCAATCCACAGTACCACAAAAATCAAAAACAAAAACAAAACATTGGGGATAGGAATAGAAATTGATTCAACCTTAGGAGAACAATTTGGCAATAGCCATCAGCATTTAAATTGCACAAATACTTTTGTTCAGCAACACCCAGAAATGTATCTTCCATGCATTTTACATGGGCACAGATATATATGTGTGTGTGTATGCATACTCATTGTTTGTAGTAGCAAAAAATTAGAAATGTCTTAAATGTCTATAGAAGGAGAATAGCTAGATAAATTATGGCTAATCCACAAAGTGAGGTACTTAAATTTATATGTTTTCATATGAAATCATCTCCAATTATATGGTTAAATGTGAAAAACAAGGTGCGGAATACTGTGTGCTTCTGTTGAGCGACAGAGGGGTGGAGTAGGAAGATATACGTACACTGATATCTGCTTGAGTGCAGAAATTATTTCTGAAAGGAGATGCAAGTAGTTGGTAATAGTCTCCTCTAGAATGACCTGGTAGGCTCCATGACTGATTTTTTTTGTCATACCCATAGACTTTATTTTTAAATAGAACCATCTTAAGATGAAATGATTCCTTGCCTTTCCTATGTCCAAGACCATGCTCAATTTATTTATAATTTCTCTTATTGAAGAAACCTTCTGTAAATCTTTTCATAATCAAACAAGAAATAAGTTAAAATTTTTGAGTTTTATAATCAGTAAGAAAAAGAATCTCTTTAAAGAGAATAGGAATCTCTTAAAAAATTTCCTTTCATAATTTCTAGTATTTTATAGAGAGTGAGAAATTTGGAAATAAATTCATATTTCTCATAAAGTTCAAAAAGTGTTATAAATGTCCATATGCCCATGTATCTAGTCACCTAGTTCTTGAGTATGGCTAAATAATAATTTAATAATCAAAATTCTACCAATGTCATCTAGGCTCATGGATTTGAGATTTTATGCTCCAAATGTAGCCCACATTTTTCTGAGTCCAAGAAATCCCTTGTGATCACCTCACCGCTCTGGGCCAGCTTCCTTGAAAGTCTGAAAAAGAATGATTACTTTAAGGTAGGACTTGCAATGTATTTTGTTAAAGTGTACAATACAATGAAAAATCAAGCTGGGCATGGTGGCGCACGCTTGTAATCCCAGTACTTGGGAGGCTGAGACCGGAGGACTCAGGTTCGCGGCCAGCCTCAGCTACTTAGTGAGGCCCTCCGCAACTTAGTGAGACCAGGTTTCAAAAATAAAGAAAAAAAATAGGGCCGGTGATGTAGCTCAGAGGTAGAACGCCCCTGGGTTCAATCCCTGGTACCGCAAAAAAAAAGAAAAATTACGCCAGTGACTTAAATGCCCTATGGTCTATATTTAAACGTGTAACATAATTATAGAGGCTCAAGTTAAAGGGGACTTTTCTAATTCATTGGTACTGGTCTTGGAATGGGGTAATGATAGGGTGTCTATGTTTCTAGTATTAGAGAAATTAATACTATTTGTATTAATTGATAAAAATTATTATTTGTATCAGATGAACAATTTGCAAAAGTTGATAAAGCAAACATGAAGGTACCAGATAGGAAAATTAGCAAAGATTTAGATAGAAACACTACAAAAAGATAATTAGTAAATTTCTCTTTCATCATCACAAGTAATAAAAATAAACATGAATATAATAACAAAGATAGTTTTGCATCTATGTAAAAAAAGATATGAATGATATTCAGTCAATGGTGAGTATGGTAAAATTAGAACTATACTTTCCTGGTAACATTGTAAATTGCTAGAACCTTAGTTGAAAGCAATTTAGTAGTGTGTTTCAAAAGCTACAGAAAAGTTCAAACTTAGAACCTTCTCTTTGAATAGTCTTTTGTAAGAAAATATCTAAGAAATAAAAAAGTTCATTAAAGAGTGTAAAATATTTTTTTTTCTTTTTACGGTACTGGGAATGGAACCCAGGGGCATTTTGCCTCCGAGCTACACCCCCAGCCCTATTTTTTATTCTTTATTTTGAAACAGGGTCTCACTAAGTTGCGGAGGGCCTCACTAAGTTGCGGAGGGCCTCACTAAGTTGAGGAGGGCCTCACTAAGTTGCTGAGGCTGGCCGCCAACCCGAATCATCCAGTCTCAGCCTCCCAAGTACTGGGATTACAAGCGTGCATCACCACGCCTGGCTAAGAGTGTAAAATCTTAAGTATGAATACCACTATAAATATGCATGTAAAAAATAGAAATGAGACTTATAGCTTGATTATGCTACTTTTGATTCTTTTTTGCAAACTTTCTGTACCTTATTGTATAAATTACACACTTATTAATCAAATATATCTTAATAAATAATTAAATAATAGAAATGCTTCCTAACTGAAGAGTCCCTGAACGGTGAAAAGGGTTAGGGCCACTACATCTAGCTTAGTCCCCTTATTTGAAGAAACTGGAGCCCACATAGATATATTAATAACAAAGCAGAGACTTGGACTTGGGCCTCATGATTCCTGAACAAGTACATCTTAACACTGCTTCCCTGAAAGTTGCTGGTGATCAGGTTATTTTAATGATACTATGCAAGTATTGTTCTGATAGACAGTTATTATTTTTTAAAGGGACTGATAGAAGGTTCTGCTCAGCACCAGGAAAGGCTGGAAATGGCAAAGAACTACTTCCAACTCTCAGTAAACCGTCCAGAAAGGTGAGTTATAGTTAGGACACCTTTCACAAAGTGTGATAAGCTGGTAGTTGGATAGTTCTCCTTAAATAATAAAGTTTGTTTGTTGTGGTTGTAAAAGTAATTTAGTCATTCATCATACTAAATTCAGAAATATGTGAGAAGGAAAAAATTTATACCAGAGAGTTGACCACTACTAGCATTTTGATTTATTGCCTTCCAGGTTTTTTTTTTTCACTTGTTTGTTTTATACTTAGAGAAATTTTGAGCTGGGCATCATGGTGCACACCTGTAATCCCAGTACTTGGGAAGCTGAGACAGGAGGATCATAGGTTTGAGGACAGCCTCAGCAATGTAGTGAGACCCTGTTTCAAAACAAAAAATAAATAAAAGGGGTGGGAGTGTAGCTCAGACGTAGAATGCCCCTGGGTTCAATCCCCAGTACCACACACAAAAAAATAAATTTTGAGTTCTTGTACATAATTTTTACTCATTATGATCATATATTTTTTCTATGACATTACAAAGTCTTTATAAACATAATTTTATTTATGTATTCATTTATTTATTTGTTTGTTTATTTTTGTAGTACTGGGGTTTGAACCCAGGGATGTTATACCTCTGCGCTATGTCCCCCAGTCCTATTTTATTTTTTATTTTGAAGTAGGGTCTCACTAAGTTTTTGTGCATTGGCCTCGAACCTGCAATCCTCCTGTCTCAGCTTCCCAAGTATGGGGATTACAGGTGTGTGCCACCACACCCAGCTAACATAATTTTAAATAGTTACACAGTATTTCAGCAAATGGATATACTATAATTTACTCAACTATTTTACTATTGAGGAAAAATTGCAAGTAGCTTAAATAGCCAACATTTTAATTAATGTTGCAGGAGAGACTCCCCTTCTCTACACCTGAATTCCCCTCCCCCTCCCCAGTACTGGGGATTGATCCCAGGGGCACTCTAGCACTGAGCTACATCTCCATCTCTTTTTATTTTTTATCTTGAGACAGTCTTGCTAAGTTGCCCAAGCTGGCCTTGAACTTGTGATACTCCTGACTCAGCCTCCAGAGTCACTGAGTCACTGGAATTACAGGCATGTACCACTGTACCTGGCACACCTGGATAACTTTTTTTTGTTGGGGGGGTCCTGGGATTGAACTCTGGGGCATTCTATCACTAAGCTACACCCCCAGCCCTTTTTTTATTTTATTTAATTTACTTATTATTTTTTTGCGGTACTGAGGATTAAACCCAGGGACATTCTACATCTGAGAAACACCCCCAGCCCTATTTTTATTCTTTATTTTGAAACAGGGTCTCACTAAGTAGCTGAGACTGGCTGCGAACCTGTGATCCTCCTGTCTCAGCCTCCCAAGTACTGGGCTTACAAGCGTGCACCACCACACCCGGCTCCCAGTCCTAATTTTTAAAAAATTTTTGAAACAAGGCCTCACTAGGTTGCTGAGAGTCTCACTGTATTGCTGAGGCTGGACTCAAACCTGTGATCCTCCTGTCTCAACCTCCCAAATACTGGGATTATAGGCATGCACCACCACGCCTGGCTAAGAGACTTGATTTTGAGCTTTTACTCTGTCCAATTAAATGACCTTGGCAAAAATTATAGAACTTTTCTGGGCTCTGGTAGTCTCATCTGTAAAGCAGGATTGTTATCTCAAAATAATAATTAGAGGACTAAATAAAATATTTCAAGCGCTAGCACAGCATTTAATACATGCTCGGTTATTATAACTCATACTTTCCTTCTGGATCTTCTTCATATATAAAATATATAAGCTGGGCGTGGTGGCGCACGCTTGTAATCCCAGCACTTGGGAGGCTGAGATCAGAGGATACAGGTTCGCGGCCAGCCTCAGCTACTTAGTGAGGCCTCCGCAACTTAGTGAGACCCTGTTTCAAAATAAAGAATAAAAAATAGGGCTGGGGGTGTAGCTCGAAGGTAGAATGTCCCTGGTTTCTATCCCCAGTTCCGCAAAAAAAAAAAAAAAAAATATATATATATATATAAATTGAACGAGTTGTACTAGATAAGCAGCTTCATGATGGTGCTCCATGGAGCCTGCTATAGAGCCAAAGGAGAAGGCAAACATGGGTGGGTTCCTGAGCCTCTGTCCTCTGCTTTAACCAAAGTAATTTTTCTTTGCCCTCTTCTCTATTTTACAGTTCCTGGTAAAATTTTATTTGAGAAAAAGGGGTCTGCAACCTAAAATGATGTTTTAAAACAAATTAGATTCCAGTCCTTTCCAATTTAAAAATATTGTGTTTTTATGCTTACTCTTATAAAATACTCATGTCTTCTGCTTTTTATAGTTCTCATGCTATGAGCCCAGGTGAAGAAATCTTAACCATATTGCAGACAATACCATTTGATATAGAAGAACTTAAGAAAGAAGAAGCTAATCTTCACCCAGAGGATGGTAAGTGATGGACCAGTATATAACAGGAGGGTTAGAAAGAATTAAAACTTCCCACTCAGTCTCACAGTGTCTCTCCTGGAACTGCGTCTCTGCAACTATATCATGGATGGCAGTATCATGTTTTCTTCTTTTTTAGATGACCGGTGGTTAGATCTCTCACCAGATCAGCTGGACCAGCTACTTCAGGAAGCTGCTGGCAAAAAAGAATCACAGCCCATTTCCAAGGAGGAGGAGCAGCACTATGACTTAAAGCAAGTCTCAGACAGCATGAAAGCCTTCGTATCCAAAGTCTCCAGCCACAAGGGAGCGGAGCTACCTCGGTAATTTGGGTTCAAGTATAAATATCTATATAATTATATCCCAAATGTTGAAGTCATCCACTTCCACGTTTTCCACTTCTTTTTTTCCTTTTAGTAAATGATTTGCATTGCATTTTCCCTCTTTTGGTGCCTGGTATGGTGATAACTAACTTACCTGAAGTAACATTTCTAGTAGCCTGATCCTTTGCGATACTTAAAGTAAGCCTGAAAGACTCCTTACCAGATCTACAAGCCGCCATCCAACTGTGCGTGATGGCGCACACCTGTAATCCCAGTACTTGGGAGGCTGAGACAGGAGAATTGCAGGTTTGAGGACAGCCTGTTTCCAAACAAAAAATAAAATAGGGTTAGGGGTATAGCTCAGAGATAGAATGCTACTGGGTTCAATACCCAGCACCACTAAGTAATTAAGTAAATAAGTAAATAAATAAATAAATAAGCTGCCACCCATGGTGGAAACCAAACAGTATGCTCTTTAGATTTCTCCCCAGAGCCTCATGGGTTCTTAGCATGCAGCTCTCAGTAAGCTCAGACTTCTGATGTCCTACTTTACAAGCAGGTTGGGAGCTACAAACTCAAAGTAAGAGGACAAGGGGACTCAACAGAGGTAGAAATAACAACACAAGATAAGTGAAATTACATTTGTCAAGTAACAAGGAAAAAAAGTAGAATTGTTATTTGCATAGCAAATTTATCTTTATTAGTGTTGATGCTCTTAAGTCTTCTGAAAAGATTAAAATTTGGGTTTATTATTCTCACTTTAAGAAAGTAGGGATAAGGGAAAGTATGTTCTGAATTTATTTTTTAAGCTTTGGTTATTAAATGAATAACCTTTCTGTAAATAAACTCAGATAAATAACTTTTTTTTAACTAATGCTAGATATATCTTGTAGGGGGTACAGAGTTGGGTGGGTCCCTAAATGCATAAACTAAATGTGCATAAATAAGGTGAAATTTTAGCCAGGCATGGTGGCGCACGCTTGTAATCCCAGTACTTGGGAGGCTGAGACAGAAGGATCCAGATTCGCGGCCAGCCTCAGCTACTTAGTGAGGCCCTCTGCAACTTAGTGAAACCCTGTTTCAAAATAAAGAATAAAAAAATAGTGCTGGGGGTGGAGCTCAGAAGTAGAATGCCCCTAGGTTCAATCCCCAGTACCGCAAAAAAAAAAAATAATAATAAGGTGAAATTTTTAATTTTGTTTCATCAGACTTTCCTATTTTTGTTGATCTGTAAGGTCAGTAAGCACAAAAAATATGTTTTTTATTAAGACCACAATTTTTCTTGCTGTCTTTCTTTTACAGTATTTCTGGTAGTTTTCCTAAGAAATGCACCACTTTAGAAAAAGCCTCAGAGAGTTGTGTTCACTATAAATTAATTGTGTTTTCCCTTTAATCTTGCAGAGAACCTTCTGAGGCTCCAATCACTTTTGATGCAGACTCGTTTCTTAATTATTTTGATAAGATTTTAGGTGAGTTACACTGGGATGTTTACTCTCATTTTGAAACTGTAAGAAGTGTGGTTATTGCTAGAGAACTGGAGTGTTAGATCACTCAGAAGTCGAAACATCTGCTTTTCTTCATGTTTTTGAGTTGCCTTCAACCATGGATTACTGCCCTGTTGAGTGATTTCACAGAGGCTGCCCACTCAGTGCTTGACGTAGTGGCTGTTCATTAAGTATTTGAGTGAATGGATGCTGTGTGTTAAGATGGGATTTTACCATGACTCCTATATTATATTGTTGTTTTTCTCTTTCAGACTTACTATATTTATAAATCAATAAGAAAGTGATAAGCAGCCTAATAAAAAATTAGCACAGGATATGAATAGGCAGTTCACTGAAAAAGAAATATATTCAGTAAATGTTTGAAAATGTTTAACCCTTTCTAGTAAGCAAATAAATGCATAATAAAAATATGAACTTTATTTTTGCTCAACATATTGAAAGATTTTTGTGTGTATGTGTGGTACTGGGGATTGAGCCCAGGGGCATTCTACCTCTGAGCTATACCCCCAGCCCTATTTTATGTTTAGTTTGAAACGGGGTCTCACTAGGTTGATGAGAGTCTCACTATTTGCTGAGGCTGTCCTCGAACCTGCTATCCTTCTGCCTCAGCCTCCCAAATACTAGGGATTACAAGCGTGCGCCACCACACCGGGCTGAAAGATTTTAAAGATAGATAATAACCAGTTTATTTTAAGGGTTGGAAAAATGAACATTGTCAAACTCTGGGGATAGCAGTATAAGTTGCCTTTTAACAGGGCGGTTGAGTACTCTAGAATGTTCCTAACTTTTGACTTAGCAGGGATTTACTCTGTGAAAAAGTTAAATGTGCTAAGATGGTCATTGCAGCATTGTTGCAGCAAAAAATTGGAATATCTTAAATGTACACCCAGAGGGAAATGGGTCACTGTATGTCCTGTATATCTGTATTATGAAATCTGCACAGCCGTAATGAAGAATGAAGTCCATCTGTATATTCTGACAAAGGAAGACCTCTAATACATATAACTAAGTGGAAGAAAAATCCAGTTCAATGTGAGCATTATAGTAATATCTATGTGAAACAAGAAAATTACGTGTTTATATATGTATGTGTACAGAACTACATAGATGAAGGCCTACATACTGACCAAACTGTTAAAAGACATCTCTGAGGAGAAAGCGAGCTGGGGATGGTGCTGCACGCCTGTAAGTCTAGTTACCTAGGAGGCTGAAGCAGGAGGCCAGCCTGGGCAACTTGGCAAGACCCTGTCTCAGAGTAGAATAAAAAGGGCTGGGGATATAGCTCAGTGCTAGACAACATTTCTGTACGCTTTAATGTTTATATCAGGATGTAGTCGTGTATCATGTAGTTTTAAATTTTTATTATTTTTTGTGTGTGGTATTGGAGATCAAAACCAGGGCTTTGTGCATGCTAGGTAAGTGCTCTACCATTTAGCTATACCCCCCAGCCCAGTTTTTTAAAATTTTTAAAGAAAGAAAATATTTAAGCCGGGCGTGGTGGCGCACGCTTGTAATCCCAGTACTTGGGAGGCTGAGACAGGAGGATTGCAGGTTCGCAGCCAGCCTCAGCTACTTAGTGAGGCCCTCCGCAACTTAGTGAGACCCTGTTTCAAAAATGAAGAACAAAAATAGGGCTGGGGGTGTAGCTCGGAGGTAGAATGCCCCTGGGTTCAATTCCCAGTACTGCAAAAAAAAAATTAATTGAATTTATTTTTTCTAAAGCTCTTGATCTCTTGGCCCTGCCTATGTGTTTTCCTGCAAATATCTGTCAGCATCACCATTTCTGAAAGGGATCTTTTAATATACTTTATTGGTGTATTATAGTCTCACATCATAATGTAAATCACAGTGATAGTGACATACATGAGTGCATAGCACTTGGCGGGCTTTCCCCTGGCTCCCTCTCCATTCTCCCCCCTTCCCCATACACGGTATTGAGAGTGACATTGGTGTTCTCACATATGTACATAATGTCAGTGGAAGTGATTCCTTCATTGCTCCTCCTTCTCCCCCTCTCCCTGGCTCCACTGAGGTTTCTCCACTGAGGTTTCTCCTCCATGAGCTGAAGTCCCTCTGGTATCCAGATCACTCCCTAGCTTCTGCATATGAGGGAAAACATATGACCCTTCACTTTCTGTGATTGGCTGATCTCACTTCACATAATGTTCTCCAGGTCCTTCCATTTTCCTGCAAATGACATAATTTTGTTCTTCTTTATTGCTGAGTAGAATTCTCTTGTGTGTATATCCCACAGTTTTGTAATCCATTCATCTGTTGATGGACACCTAGGTTGGTTTCATAATTTGGCTATAGTGAATTGTGCTGCTATGAACATGGATATACATATGTTACTGATTTCAGTCCCCTGAAAGGGATTTTTGTAAGGTAGTTTGACTATCTATATTAGTCTTGCTCTGTGTGTAACATTCTAATTCTTTTTAGTGGTGTAATTACTCAAAAAACATTTCCAAGTGACTCTTTCTGGGTCTCTATAGGGCCAAGGCCTCATGAATCAGACTCTGATGATATGGATGAAGAAGAATTTGAATCTTTAGATAGTGATGATGATTTGGACCTTGAATCACAGGAACATGGTGAAGAGGCTTCTCTGAAAGGAACCCTTGATAATCTCAAGTCATATATGGCCCAGATGGACCAGGAACTGGCACATACCAACATTGGAAAAAGTTTCACTACCCGAAAGCAGGTGGTGAGTGTCTTTTTAACCTCTTTTCTAAATCTATTATGTAGGATAACTAAAATCACATTTTAGTTTTCTTTTGATTTGTGTGAGTTGAAACAAATAAGAATGATAATTTTTTGGGGGTGCTTGGGTTTGCATCTAGGGCCTTGCACATGCTAAGCACACACTCTACCACTGAGCTATAACCTCAGCTTCAAGCATGTTAATTTTTTCCTAACTCTGGTAAGTAAGGTAAAAGATTATATGATCTAGGTGTGGTGGCACATGCTTGTATTCCCAGCTACTTGGTAGACTGAGGCAGGAGGATTACTTGAGTCCAGGAGTTTGAGGTTTTTTTTTTTTTTTGGTGGTACTGGGAATTGAACCCAGAGGCATCCCACCTCCGAGCTACACCCCCAGACTGATTTTATTTCTATTTGGAAACAGCGTCTCACTAGGTTGCTCAGAGCCTCACTAAATTGCTGATGCTGTCCACGAACTTGCGATCCTCCTGTCGCAGCCTCCCAAGTACTAGGATTACAAGCGTGCGCCACCACACCCGGCTAGTTTGAGACTTCTGTCTGGGCAACATAGTGAGACTCTGTCTCAGGGAGGAAAAAAATAATAACTGGGGTCTAACTCAGTGATAGAACACATGCTTAGTATGCACAAGGCCCTTCAGTCCTCAGCACCAAAAAAAATAAAGATTATAAACTTATTTCCTGAACATAAACTTAATTATATAACTTATTCTATGATACCTATAATCATAAAATATGCTCAAATCAGTATATGATTGCATACTACTACTGTCACAATAAATGGAGTTTTATTTTTTTTATTTATTTATTTTTGGTGGTACTGGGTATTGAATCCAGGGGCAGTCTACCTCCAAGCTATAACCCCAGCCCTATTTTATTTTTATTTTGAAACAGGGTCTCACTAGGTTGATGAGAGTCTCACTACTTGCTGAGGCTGTCTTCGAACCTGCGATCCTCCTGTCTCAGCCTCCCAAGTACTGGGATTACAGGTGTGTGCCACCACACCCGGCTTAAAGCCATATTTAGAATTCATCTTTCATCACATTTTTATTCTAGTTTTTATGCCAACACTGTCTAGCCCCAGACAGAGGCATTATGGGAGGAGCATGGACCCTAGAGTTTCATGGATCAGAGTTTGAAATCTACTCCAGCCACCCACTGTGAATGTATCCATTAACCAGTAATTCTCATGTCATAGAATTAGTGTAAGATAGCAGTAAAGCCCATAATAGACCCCAAATAATCTTAATTCCCTTTGCTTTGATCATCTAAACCACATTTAAAAATCTAATAACTTTCAGTATTGCCAAAACATAAAAGAAACCAAACATTATCTAAAGCAATCTTTCTTAAGTTTCATTATAAATATAAACCACTTTAGGAGCTTGTTACAATTTGGATTTTTTTTTTTTTTGTACTGGGGATTGAACCCAGGGATGCTCTACTACTGAGCTACACTCCCAGGCCTATTTTACTTTTTAGTTTGAAACAGGATCTCCCTAAGTTGTCAAGACTGTCCTTGAACTTGCCATCCTCCTGTCTCAGCCTCTCAAGTACTGGGATTATAGGTGTGCACCAATGCACCCAGCTACAATTTGGATTTTGATTAAGCAGGTCTGGGATGAAGCCTGAGATTGTCCACTTCTAATAAGCTATGAGGTATACATGTTTTGCTGGTCTGTGGGCACACTTTGAGTCACAAGGATAGGAAGGACTATAGATCAAGCTGCATTCTTTCAAATCCTTTGCTCAGCCTGTGAAACCAGAGGCCAAGTAACAATTTAGAGTCTTTGTGGTTGGACCTCAAGAAAGGTTATGTTTTTACCTTAAGCTTTGTTATTGTGGGAACAAAGGGAACTTTGATTTAGAAGAAAAATTTTATGTTTATTTCTCTGTGTGTGGGGGGAGGGTATTGGAGATTGAACCCAGGTGTGCTCTATATCCCCAGCCCTTTTTAAATCTTATTTTGAGACAAAGCCAGGGCTCTGCTTTCACTTCATGGAGATCAGAAGCCAAAGACAGCAAGCAAGCAAGGGAATCCAAAGACAAAAGCACAGTGCCTAAGGCCATACCCTCAGGGACCCACCTCTGCAGCCACACCCCACCTGCCCAGATTACTCCCAGCCAACCCATCACACTGGAGCCACACACTGATGAGATTACGACCCTCCTGGCTTAATTACATCAATTCTGAACATTAACACATGAGCTCTTCAGGGGACATTCTATATCTAACTATAACAACAACTAATATGTAATATAAGAAATGCATTCATGGAAGTATTTTCTAGAGCTAGGTTTCTAGAGCTATCTCATTTTATTTTGAGTAATGCACTGTTATTTCAAATTATCACTATTCAGAAATAGCTGTTCTATAAACAGGGCACTGGGACAGTGCACACTGCATAGTAATGTGTAGTGTACTGCACTGCTGCCTGACACACTTTCATGTGTTACTACTTGTGCTTATTTGTTGGCAACTCGTGACATGTGTTTTCACATTTTTCCTAAAAAGTTCTTGTACTCATTATTATGAAGTTATTTATAAGCAGTAAGCCTGTAAGATTTTTTTTATCAATTCTGGGAACTGTGTAGTGTCAGGATATTGCTATAACTTTGACTTTGTATTGTGGAAACAGTGCTTGAGAAGGAACCAAACATGGTCTTTTGCTTGGAAGTAAGGTAGTTCTACAAATGCTTGACATGGTAGAGAATCCATAGTCATACTTTTTTTTTGACAATCTATTTACTAGTTATGACTTTTTGGTATATCTTTCTATCCCAAAGGATAATAAATGTTATTTTTATTTGAAATTCAAATGTACCTTGTTGCTTAGTTATAGCTTTTTATTGATACCAACATCCAGCCTAAGGGCATATGATTCTATGATTTTCTTTCCCCTACAGAATAAGGAACCTCCATCTCAGAGTACCAAGAACAATTCAGATGAGGAAGATTCTGGTGCAGAAGATCCTGTTATGGCACCAGTGGATGTAGATCTCAACCTGGTTTCAAATATATTGGAATCCTATAGCTCCCAAGCTGGACTGGCAGGGCCAGCCTCCAACCTTTTACAGAGCATGGGAGTGCATCTGCCTGACAACACTGATCACAGAGCTGCAAGTAAGCCAGAGAAAGACTAACCATCATAGGTAGCTTCTATTTTCTTCTTTCTAAATACATATTGAGTCTGAGTGTGTTCATTTCTAGTTTTGATGACGCATTCAATAAAAATATTTTTTCATTACAAGTTTCACAGATTCTTCTCCTGAGCCCCAAATGATCTCTCTTGCTTGATAATTTCCATCATATTTGGAAATATTTCAGCCTTTATTTATTTAAATGTTTTCCTGCCATGTTCTCTTCTCCTGTCCTTCTGGGCCTCCAATTACAAATATGTTCTTGTTATTTTTAGTTGATTCCTATATTATTCTTCAGGTTTGCATTTTTATTAATAAATTTGAATTAACACCTTCTGTAGACTCTTTGTTGTAGCCCATATTTTATTGAAAAAATGCTCTTTCGCCGGGCGTGGTGGCGCACGCTTGTAATCCCAGTGCTTTGGGAGGCGGAGACTGGAGGATCCGGGTTTGCGGCCAGCCTCAGCTCTCTCTCCCTGTCTCTCTCTCTCTCTCTACTTAGTGAAGGCCCTCTGCAACTTTGTGAGACCCGGTTTCAAAATAAAGTATAAAAAATAGGGCCAGGGGTGTAGCGTGGAGGTAGAACGCCCCTGGGTTCAATCCCAGGTACCGAAAAAAAAATGCTCTTTCTACATGTGGTTAGATGTCTGATAAACTTTGGAAAATTCTACTATATGAAAGTTATTCGCTATGTTTTTTGCATTAAATTATTTAAAGGTTTCAATCCAAATATTTTCACCATTACTGTCTTTTTATTTCATTGTGATCTTTTTTTTTTGCGGTACCGGGGATTGAACCCAGGGGCATTCTACCTCCAAGCTACATCCCCAGCCCTATTTTTTTTTTTTTATTCTTTATTTTGAAACAGAGTCTCACTAAGTTGCGGAGGGCCTCACTAAGTAGCTGAGGCTGACCGCGAACCCAGATCCTCCGATCTCAGCCTCCCAAGTACTGGGATTACAAGCGTGCGCCACCACAAAGGGTGACTCTCAAAGGGTGTTTTGAAGATTAAGTGAGGAAGCTTCCAGCACAGAGCTTGGCACAGCAGAAAGGCCATCCACAACACAAGGGCCCTTGTTTTGAACATAAAATTCCAATTTTATTTCTGTGGTCTTTAGGCTAGCAGTGTCAGTATCATTGGAGAACTTGTTGGAAATGCAAACTCATGGTCCATTCCCCTGACCCACAAAATCAGAAACTTCGGGGTGGGGACCTGCAATCTGTGTGTTAACATGCATTCCCGGTGGTTCCGATGCTGCTGAGGCTTGAGACCCACAGCTGTATAGAAACGCCCCACGCTTCTCCAACATGGAAGTGGTTTCACTTCCCTTTCCTTGGATTCCCAACATACTGGCTATGAAAAACTTCAGGAAATTCCAAGATTCCCCCTTATTTTGACATCTAGCTGGTTTCTAAGGTCCCCTGCAGCTCCTGTCTTCCGTAAGCAGAACACCTGTCATTGGTCGGCCACCTAATGGCTGAGGCATTCACCATGACCTCTCACTCATTTCAGTGTTACTTCTTTGCAAAGCAGGGAGGCTGAGGCCCTCACGGTGGCATGGCTGGCCTGTGATTATGCAGCTCGCAGTGGTGGATACAGTGCTCAGAGTTACCTTTTCTGACTGCTACTTTCATTTCCCTGTTTTCATTCTCTAAAGGATTGTTTTATCTTCCAGGTGACATGCAAATGACAGAGGGTTCAGCAGTGGAAACTGAAACTGAGCCACCGTTAGACCTTGAGTTTTCCTTGCTCTTTTGAAGGAACATCAGGTTTTCTAGGGAGGTGGTTTACAGTAGCAACTGCAACGGCCCTGGGTGCTTTTGCCTCACAGCCCTGTAGATATAAGGCATTTCTCCAGTGATATATTATCACTATGGTCATTTTGCAGATGAAGTAAGTAAGGCTAAGAGAAGGTAAGTAGTGATCATAGTCATGCAGTGAGGAAATGCTAAAGCTGAGGTTTGCATGATGAGAGAGAGAGAGAGAGAGAGAGAGACAGGAAGAGAGACAGAGAGCTGAGGCTGGCCGCGAACCTGGATCCTCCGGTCTCTGCCTCCCAAAGTACTGGGATTACAAGCGTGGGCCACCACGCCCGGCAAGATCTCTCTTTTAAGGAGGTTCGATCTTTTATCTGTGGGGCCCAGCTCCTTTTGTTTGAATTCACCTGCAGTGCTAGAGCTGTTGCTGGTTCTCAATCTCCCTTCTTTCTTTTCTCTTTAGGCTGAAGTTGTCATGGCTCCATGTATGCCTTTGCTGCATATTCCTGGATATGTCCTGCTCTATTCTCTTTCTATGGGGTTGTCAGCCTAAGTCATAGGGATCAGAGTCTCATAGTTATTTTTTATAGAGACACTTCCTGAATTAACATACTATGAAGAAAGCAGTAACAGATCATCTAATTTCAACAAAAGAGGTTGGAATGCTACCTAACACATTGCTTAAGGGAAACTTAAATACCCTAAAAGAAAAACACACTGCCATCTTTATCACTAACATGTATTATGTGATGAGGTAGAATAGAAGAGGTAAAATATTAGGCAGAAAGGAGACAAATTGGGAAGGAAAGGAAAATACAGTTTTAAAAAGTCTAAAACCATTAGCTTCTGCAGGGCTTGACTGGGCTTTGCTGGGCAAAACCTGTATCTTTAAATCACAATGGGCTAGTTTCACATCTGAAATTCCTGAGACGATTAGATTCTAGAGAAAGAGTTTCACCTGTCTCTGCTGCTGACTTCTTGTCTACCACTCCTGGAAAGCCCGTTGGAGGGAATCCACATCTTTTGCCCACATAAAAAACTTTAAAGAAAGGAGGTATTTTCCCTCCCTGTACCTCTAACCAACCCCTCCCCATCTTCAGTGCCTATAAAAAGGGGACTGTGAAAAAGTCTGGGGGTGCTCGCACATCTTGAGGTGGCCCGCGTTTCCCTGAACGTGTATTTCCCTTTTCTTGAATTAAACCTCTGTCTTTTCTCTGACTGGCGCGTGTTGAAATTCTTTTCCTCACAGAGCCAAGGACCCCGGGAGCCCTGAGGTGAGTCTCCCCTTCCCAGGCCGATATGAATTACTAATATTCATATTTACTCAAAACATGCAAAACTTTAGTTTTCAGGAAAGAAGAAAGTAGACAGCAACTCATGTTGATAATTTTGAAAATTTTATCATGGTACTGTAAAATTCAATTAAAACCATTTTACCCTCCTGGAATTACACAGTATTGCATCATTTCTCATTTCATGTGACTTATAATTCTAAGGTGCCCAATATATATAGATCTTCCAAACCAATGATTATTTCCCCAATAAGTGAATAGTATAATTTTACTTAATATAGTTAGATCACGGTTAGAATTCTATCAAACATTATACTCATAGTACAAAAATAAGTGCTTTATGCACACTCTTTAATACTGTTTTTATCTCTTTCTTTTGGTACTATACCTAATTTTACATAAATAAAAACAATAGCAAAAAGAAAAAGAAACAAGGGATTGTTTAACATCTGGAAATTTAGAAATGCATCTCACTGCAGCAGCTTGCTTTCCGTGGAGAGATAAGGGATAATAGTGTCTAGCTGTACTGCAGTCAGAAAAATGGGTAAAAGGAGAATTCTATAGAGGAACAGGAACAAAAATACCAATAATTACATTGAACAATTAAACCAGTGATAATGATGATTGACTTAAATTGATATATTTGTAGTCTGGGAACCCAAAGATCTGTTAGGAATTATAGTAAAAATGCCAGATTTAAAAGTAAGATTGTACATTTGTATTATGTATACTCCATTGCAAATAATTTATTGCCAAAAAATATAGGTATGGCTAAGGCTTGTTAAAAATAGGTTTTTGAATTTTATGGACACAAGCACTCTTAGAAAACAGAAATACTTAATGACCAAAATGTCTTCAAGTAAGTGAAAAGCATGGTGCCTGCTCATTAATATCATAAATCATCAGTATGGGAATTTGTCAATTCCATGTTTTAAAGCTTCTTCTGAATCTACAAGTATATCTTCTTCTCCTATTTTTTGCATACATATTGTTCTTTATATTTCTCTGGGGTAAACACTTGAAAACTCATTTTACTTAAATAACAATAATAGGTTAAATATTAAATTCATCTTTAAAAAGGACTCTACCAACTTGGTGTTTGGCACTGATAGTGGAAACTTAATGATTTAGAATGGAGTTGATTTATAGCCTGACCAAGTGGCAAAACCTAGTAGCTGATGCAATTATATTTAGGTTTGAAAAATGCAGAATGGACCACTGCACTCTGTGCCTCACAATAAGTCTACTTGTATTCACAGTTTCTGGCTTAAGAATAGTCGCATAGTAAACACTGACTGATCACACATTCTGTGAGGGATGTTTGGTTGGCTAATAGCAATAAAGCTGGCAAAATTTGTTTAATTCTCAGTATTAGTAAAGAGAATAAAGGAAGAACAAAAATTCTATAAAAAGGAAAATAACACCTCAGTATTATTTTCCATTAAAATGATAAAAGCTGTGTACCAGGTTATGTAAGGATCTTTGAATAAAGAAGAGCTGGTGAGCAAACATAATAGTCAAGTTATGTGCAAGGAAATTAGTGGGTTTTTTTAAATTTTTTTTTTTTTTGTGGTACTGGGGATTGAACCCAGGGGCATTCTACCTCCGAGCTACAGCCCCAGCCCTATTTTTTTATTCTTTATTTTGAAGCAGGGTCTCACTAAGTTGCGGAGGGCCTCACTAAGTAGCTGAGGCTGGCTGTGAACCTGCGATCTTCCTGTCTCAGCCTCCCAAGTACTGGGATTACAAGTGTGCACCACCACGCCCGGCTGGAAATTAGTGTTTAAGCAAATTTGTGAGAAAGGGAAAAAGGCAAAATGCTTTTTTTGGGGTGTGTGTGTGTGATGCTGGGGATTGAACAGGGACATTCTATTACTGAGCTACACCCCTAGCTTTTTTTTTTTATCTTTTTATTTTGAAACAGGGTCTGTTTAAGTTACCATGCTCCAGCCTTGAACCTGCGACCTCCTGTCTGAACCTCCAAAGTACTGGGATTACAGGCAAGTGCCGATGCACAGCTGGTTGCTTACTTTTTTAAAGGTGCTGTTTCTTGCTATCTGCCCTTCTGTCAGTGAAAGTATCACATGAAAAAAGAATGCAAGGCGTGGGCTTTCCTTGATTTCTCTTTCAAATTAGGAGAAAAGACTAGTGAGCGGTAATGCAGAGGACTTCCTTATTTTATTGCAGGCACATTTGAATGAACAAAGGCTTTTGATTTCCAAGTTGTTTTTCCCTTCTGTATTATGAATTTCTTTTCATTATTAGCTATAGTATAAAGTTTTGTTTGTTTGTTTTTTGTTGTTGTTTTTAATCTTTCCTGCAAATATGAGGAGAACTGTGGACACATTAAGTTTGTAGTCTCCCCAAAAGGAGTCTATGTGTTCAAATATCCATTGCTAACTACATTCAACCTATGCATTTTATTTTCTGTATAAACATTGTAAGAACAATCTGGCTTTTAAAATATTAGCTGTTTCGGGGGGTGATAGAATATTCTGTACTTTTTTTTTTGGTAACTGGGGATTGAACCCAGGGACATTCTACCTTCAGGCTACACACCCAACCCTCTTTATTTACTTGCTTATTATTTATTTATTTACTTATTTTGAAACAGAGTCATACTAGGTTGCCAAAGGCCTCGCTATTTTGCTGAGGATGGCCTCAAACTTGTGATCTTCCTGTCTCAGCCTCCCAAATACTGGGATTACAGATGTGTGCCACCATGTCTGGCCTGTACTAGTTTTTATTTAATAAAAATTAATGTTTAAGCCGGGCGTGGTGGTGCATGCTTGTAATCCCAGTACTTGGGAGGCTGAGACAGAAGGATCGCAGGTTCACGGCCAGCCTCAGCTACTTAGTGAGGTCCTCCGAAAGTTAGTGAGACCCTGTTTCAAAATAAAGAATAAAAAATAGGGCTGGGGGTGTAGCTCAGAGGTAGAATGCCCCTGGGTCAATCCCCAGTACCAAAAAAAATCAATGTTTTACTCCATAAATAAAGAGGAAATGGGGCTGAGAAAAAAAATCTTTTTCTTAATTGTTTCACTCATAGTATGACTTGCTTTACTTTATTGTAATTTGTTCTAACATTGGCAAATACAAACACATAGCCTGAGATGAGGCAGCATTTTTGTAGGTAAGAAAAGAAACAGCCAGTCCCATTGCTGTTCCCTTTCCTCCTGTCTAAGTAACATGGGGCTGATTTTAATCATCAATAAGCTATTAATTGCCAAAATTTAGAAACCCAATTCTAGCTTACTAGATGTCTAAATTATTGGTTTGGGTGTTTAGTTATAATCACTTCATTGACTACTTTTACATTTCTTTTATGGATAATTATTAGGAAGTAGTCAAGTAAGAAATAAAAAATGGATAATGATACATAAGATATTAAGGTGTTAAATAGGTGTTCATTTCATAAGTCTAAAATATGAACATTATGCAAATTAACCTTTGATTCTACACTTTATTTATTTATTTATTTATTTATTTTTGCGGTATGGGGGATTGATCCCAGGGGCTTCTACCTCTGAGCTACACCCCCAGCCCTATTTTTTATTCTTTATTTTGAAACAGGGTCTCATTAAGTTGCGGAGGGCCTCACTAAGTAGCTGAGGCTGGCTGCGAACTTGTGATCCTCCTATCTCAGTCTCCCAGGTACCAGGATTACAAGCTTGCGCCACCATGCCCGGCTTACACTTGGTTTTAAAAAGTTCATTTTTTTTCACCGTTTCAGACTCATCATAGCAGGACTTGCCCTATACAAGAATAAGCATATAGCATGGTAGATACATTGATATTTCCTTTGAATACATTCAGATAGAATTCAACGTGTCCTCTAGATATTACTAAAATAAAGTAAAAATTCATCAAAACACAAAAATACATCTACTCACTTGTATAAAAAGCAGTCCCAAGGAGGCAAAAAAGTCATGAATACTTGTGTGTTTCCTCAAAAGTAATGATGTGGTATTCCACTGGTAATTTTCTTGACATGTTAGTATCCTTTTTATGTTTAGACCTCTGTTCTTAATCTTTTAAAAAAGTGAAGATAATCGCATTCAAAATAATGGTTTTTCTCATAAGGAGATTTCTGTGGTAACTAATTATATTTTCATGTTAAATCAATTTAAGACTTCTCTGGATCAATTCTTCTATTTTGCATTGACTAAACATACAGAATGCCCTTTGCTATTTATTTACAAAGTTTCTAAGGAAAATCAAAATTTTTGCTCTTGAAGTTTGGAATGCTTTTTTAGGCTGAGTAGAAATTTGCCTGACCCAAAGGACATTTGCTATGTAAATGTAATTACTCTTTTTAACAATAAAAGCAGATCTGTGGGGCAGTATAAATTTGGATATAAAAAGTGTTTTAGGAAGAATTTTTCATTTTCTCCTTTTAGAGTTTGGCTCAAGATTAGTTTGAAGCCAACATGAATTATATTCAATTTCAGATGACTGTTTATGAGGAAAGTATATGTAGAAATACGATTTGGCTATTTGTTTTACTTAGAGAAATTTCCACACCTTTTTCTATTTAATGAAAGTGAAATTAAAAAGAAGAAAAACCCCTAAGAGATAGAGTGGAAATTCAGAGAATATAACAGTCTCCAAACACAGTTGCACAATGAAATCACTGAAGAATCTTTAAAAAATGCTGGTAGATAAATTGATGCCGGGCCCCCACTCCAAGACATTCTATGTAATTGGTATGAGGTGTGATCTTGGCGTTAGCTTATTTAAAAACTCTTCCGGTGTTTCAAATATGCAGCCAAGTGTGGGAACGACTATCCTTGGGAATGTGAAAAGCTAAATGTAAAACAGAAAGCACCAGAGCTTTTCAGATTTCAGCTGTAGTTTTGGAGCCTTTTATGTCTGATTGGAGTTAATAGAACTGAAAGATTATAAGAACTTTTAATTGTGATTGAAATTTATCTGACTTTGATTGGAATCTGGCCCAATTTTGGATCACGGAACTCCATTAAGAAGCTGACAAAATTTTTGACACACCTTTGTGTTTATGTTTTCCTTTGAATTCTGTAGAATTTCATGAAGGCCGAAGGATTTTTTAAAATGGAAATTCTAGTACTATTTGTCTTAAAGCACTAATGAGACTGAAGTAATAAAATAGGAATTTAGTATTGGACTTAGATTATTTCTGTTTTAAACAAAGCAATCATTTACGAGTATGGCAGGAAAGTAGCACGTTCTTTGTACCCCCATTCCTGGTCTGTGGCACCCCCCCCCCATCACCATCAGATGTTCCCGGAGAAGAGTCCCAAGACTAGGGGATTTTGGCAAATAACGGTCTTGCTGAGTGTCTGAAGAAATAGTTCCTCATCAGCAGTGAGGGATGGAAGATTTTCCTGGGACAGTTTCAAAGCAAAAGGACTCAGGAATGATCAAACTACCTCTTCTAATTGAAAGTAAAAGGAAAGGAAAGGAAAGGATTATTTGCAAATTTAATATAAGTGGGTTAGACAATTTGAGGCTACCCCCAAGTAAATAGAACTGTCTCTGGCTGCTAGGTGGTGAACTGGGTACTGCAAAACAACCCATGAAATGGGAAAAGAGCGGAGAGGGGGTGAATCAGTGTAGAGAGCCTGCTTAGCCTGTACAAGGCCCTGGGTTTGACCCCCAGCACCTCAAAACCAAACAAAAAACAGCAACAACCAAAGCAAAACCAAAAACAAATCTTTACTTTTCTCTTTGAAATGACTTTTCAGCCAATTTACCGAATAGGAAAAAGCAATTTAAGTGATATTATGATATTAGAGATGAACAAAATGCATCTAAGATGAAAGTAAATTAGTATGGAATAGGTCAAAAAATTAGTATGAGAAAAAGTCATTTCATGTTGGCGTGGTTTTGCGTTGTGGCATCCTGTGGCAGGCAGGAGTTCCAGAGAAAAATTGGTGTGGGCCAATGAGTTGAATAAACATGGCGCTGGATTTGTTTCAACCTTATCTGCAAAACGTCATGTCAATTTCTAGGACATTCCCAGGGACTACAGGGAACAGAAAGATCCCGATCTATGACAAATTGACTGGATGGAATTTTCAGATGGATGTGATGCTGAATCCATAACATCTTGGATAGTTTTCATGGTCTCGGGCCTGGGAACAGGCCTCACACTCTGGGCAACGGTGAAGGCGTTTTTGCAAAACTTCCCCCTACCTTCCTTTTGCCTCTTTGTGACTCTGTGCCACAAAAGCAGTGTGAGGCAGGGTTTGAAACTCTGGAGTTAAACTGGCGCCCCCTTGTTGCTGACTGCCCAGAGCTGCTCAGCCCTGGCTCTTGCCTGTCAAGAGATCTCTCCCCACTCTGTCAGTGTTTGTAAACATACTCCCAGGATACTCAGGAACCTTGGAAGAACAACTTTTAGGGTCAATGGCTCTTCAGTTTTCTATTAAACAAAAGGCTCCTTAACATTTGATTTCATTTAGGAACAATATTCACATTCCGTGATTCTACAATAAGTATAAGTTATACAGTCTTAGAAAATACATTGTTTTAAGAAAAGCATGGCTATCACCATTAAGGGACTGAGTTAGAGGTTTATTTCTTCTATAGTTGAGTATTGTGTTTCTTATTCTTAAATTAAAAGAAAGCTATCTTCAGAAGGTTCCATATCCATCCCCTCGAGCAGTCACTGCAAAAGTGGGGTAGACCTCATAGGTAGTGTATGCCGCTAAGTCTTGTCCAAGGGCCACTGCTTGCTTGAGCTGGGCTGCAGACATAGGTGCAGTTGCACTGGGGACAGCATATCCTGGAGAAGGAGGCAGAGAAAACATCATGGAAGGGATTCAGATTTGCTACCTTTTGGCATACTGTCTCCTTTAGGAATATGAAAAAAATGTTTTTTTGAGGAGCTGAGAATTGAACCCAGAGGCATCCTACCTCCAAGCTACACCCCCAGCCCTATTTTTTTTTTTTTTTTTTGCGGTACCGGGGATTGAACCCAGAGGCATTCTACCTCCGCGCTACACCCCCGGCCCTATTTTTTATACTTTATTTTGAAACCGGGTCTCATGAAGTTGCGGAGGGCCTCACTAAGGAGACAGAGAGAGAGAGAGAGCTGAGGCTGGCCGCGAACCCGGATCCTCCGGTCTCCACCTCCCAAAGTACTGGGATTGCAAGCGTGCGCCACCACGCCCGGCTTCATTTTTTATTTGGAAACAGGGTCTTGCTAAGTTGCGGAAGACCTCACTAAGTTGCTCACGCTGGCTTCGAACCTGCAATCCTCCTGTCTCGGTCTCCCAAGTACTGGGATTACAGGAGTGTGCCACCACACCTGGCTAAAAATATTTAATATATTGCTTAAAGCAAAGAGCAAGTATGTGTTTTCTTGTTTTTGTTTTTGTGTGTATGGTACCGGGGATTGAACCTGGAGGCATCCTACCTCTGAGCTACACCCTCAGTTCTATTTTATTCTTTATTCTGAAACAGGGTCTCAGCCGGGCGTGGTGGTGCACGCTTGTAATCCCAGTACTTTGGGAGGCGGAGACCGGAGGATCCGGGTTCGCGGCCAGCCTCAGCTCTCTCGCTCTCTCTCTCCCTGTCTCTCTCTCTCTCTCTCTCTCTCTCTCTCTTTCTCCTTGGTGAGGCCCTCCGCAACTTCGTGAGACCCGGTTTCAAAATAAAGTATAAAAAATAGGGCCGGGGGTGTAGCACGGAGGTAGAACGCCCCTGGGTTCAATCTCTGGTACCGCAAAAAAAAAAAAAAAAAAAGAAAGAAAGGGTCTCACTAAGTTGCAGAGGGCCTCACT